>OU015498.1:34896912-34901912 GCA_907164885.2 Dolomedes plantarius
ACTAAATATCTTTTGTAAATATCGACGTCAAATATCTGTCAAAATTAACAGTAATGATTCATGTGTGTTCTAGTCTCTCTATATGTGAGAATACCACCATGCGAAAATCATATAATCATGACTTTATTTATAATAATCTATTAATGACCGTTGTTGTCAATATCAAGCATATGTTATGATGACGTCATTTTCTAAATATCGTTTCTAAATATCGTCATTACTAAATATCTTTTGTAAATATCGACGTCAAATATCTGTCAAAATTAACAGTAATGATTCATGTGTGTTCTAGTCTCTCTATATGTGAGAATACCACCATGCGAAAATCAAATAATCATGACTTTATTTATAATAATCTATTAATGACCGTTGTTGTCAATATCAAACATATGTTATGATGACGTCATTTTCTAAATATCGTTTCTAAATATCGTCATTACTAAATATCTTTTGTAAATATCGACGTCAAATATCTGTCAAAATTAACAGTAATGATTCATGTGTGTTCTAGTCTCTCTATATGTGAGAATACCACCATACGAAAATCAAATAATCATGACTTTATTTATAATAATCTATTAATGACCGTTGTTGTCAATATCAAACATATGTTATGATGACGTCATTTTCTAAATATCGTTTCTAAATATCGTCATTACTAAATATCTTTTGTAAATATCGACGTCAAATATCTGTCAAAATTAACAGTAATGATTCATGTGTGTTCTAGTCTCTCTATATGTGAGAATACCACCATGCGAAAATCATATAATCATGACTTTATTTATAATAATCTATTAATGACCGTTGTTGTCAATATCAAGCATATGTTATGATGACGTCATTTTCTAAATATCGTTTCTAAATATCGTCATTACTAAATATCTTTTGTAAATATCGACGTCAAATATCTGTCAAAATTAACAGTAATGATTCATGTGTGTTCTAGTCTCTCTATATGTGAGAATACCACCATGCGAAAATCAAATAATCATGACTTTATTTATAATAATCTATTAATGACCGTTGTTGTCAATATCAAACATATGTTATGATGACGTCATTTTCTAAATATCGTTTCTAAATATCGTCATTACTAAATATCTTTTGTAAATATCGACGTCAAATATCTGTCAAAATTAACAGTAATGATTCATGTGTGTTCTAGTCTCTCTATATGTGAGAATACCACCATACGAAAATCAAATAATCATGACTTTATTTATAATAATCTATTAATGACCGTTGTTGTCAATATCAAACATATGTTATGATGACGTCATTTTCTAAATATCGTTTCTAAATATCGTCATTACTAAATATCTTTTGTAAATATCGACGTCAAATATCTGTCAAAATTAACAGTAATGATTCATGTGTGTTCTAGTCTCTCTATATGTGAGAATACCACCATGCGAAAATCATATAATCATGACTTTATTTATAATAATCTATTAATGACCGTTATTGTCAATATCAAAATATGTTATGATGACGTCATTTTCTAGTGTCGAAAGTTTTGCATTCCTTGAGACTAAGGCCCAAGATTATGATTTATTGGTCCCAAAAAAGTCACAATCGTGATTTTGTGACTCACAAAACTTCCTATAAAATGTTTTCAAAGGATTTTTACCGGCTCTTAATTTCATGATCACATTTTAAACAAATTTTCAGTATTTAATTTTAACGTTTTTCAGTAAATAGCATGTATAACTAAATATAAGTTTTGAATAACACGTACAGGTACCATAAAAATTATTCAGGTTTAGAATTTTTTGCTTTCCTTGAGACTAAGGCCCTAGATTATGATTTATTGCTCCTCAAAATGTCCCAAACGGGATTTTGTGACTCACAAAACTTCCCTTAAAAAGTGTTCAAGGGATTTATGCGGGCTCTTAATTTTATGATCACATTTTAAACAAATTTTCAGTATTTAATTTTAACGTTTTACAGTAAATCGCATGCAAAACTAAATATTAATTTTGAATAACACATATAGGTACCATAAAAAATTACAGGTTTAGAATGTTTTGCTTTCCTTAAGACTAAGGCCCTAGATTATGATTAATTGCTCCCCAAAATGTCCCAAACGGGATTTTGTGACTCACAAAACTTCCAATAAAATTTTTCCAACGGATTTATACGGGCTCTTAATTTTATGATCACATTTTAAAGAAATTTTCAGAATTTAATTTTAACGCTTTTCAGTAAATCGCATTGCATAACAAGATATCAATTTTGAATAACACGTACAGGTACCATAAAAAGTTACAGGTTTAGAATATTTTGCTTTCCTTAAGACAAAGGCCCTAGATTATGATTAATCGCTCCCCAAAATGTCCCAAACGGGATTTTGCGACTCACAAAACTTCCCATAAAAAGTTTTCAGGGGATTTATGCGGGCTCTAAATTTTATGATCACATTTTAAACAAATTTCCAATATTTAATTTCAACGCTTTACATTAAATCGCTTGCATAACTAAATATAAATTTTGAATAGCACGTACAGGCACCATAAAAAATTGCAGGTTTAGAATTTAAGTAGTACGCTTTTAGACGATTCAAAAAAGCACAGATAAAAGTTGTAAATCTGTATACTGGATTGTATAAATTGGTAGGCGGGGCTGAAATTTTCACCGAGGTGGTTTTGGTAATTTTGTATTCAAAGAGACATCATGAAGGAATGTGTTTCAGGATATCACATAACTTGTAAAGTTATGTACTAGTAAAAGTATATGTTTTATGAAATACCCATTCCTCTTAAATATTATTAATATTTTTTTAGTCTTAGAAACACTGTCATATCTCATAAAATCTATAACGAATTCAATAACATGGATCAACTGTAGCTCACGCGACTTAAATGAAAATCATGAGAAATTGGCACGGCACTTACAGTGTTAATTAGAATAATTTAAAAGCGTGTACAGATAAGAATCTGAGCCAGATGCTAGAGCAAGTATCAAGTAAGGAAAACATGTCAGGAAGGCGCCAACGGGGCAAGATAAGCCGAAGTACACTTAATAGTGAAACCATTAAAATTAATTGGCAAATTAAACTATTCTTTAGACTAAGGGTTTTTGACGCTTCATTACCAACGACAACATGCAAAAATTCGGAAGTTTACGCGAAATACATTAATTAATTTGCATACTTACTCGGGCCGAACGTTTGTTTAATGGATTACCGGAAGAGGGTTTAGACACAATAAACATTGTGCTTTATGAAACAGAAAAAAAGCAGTAATTGTGTGTCTATTACATTGCAGGTTCCATTTGTAGTACTGTCTTTGCTACAGGAGTGCACACCATTGCAATTCGAGAAGATTGACTTTTTTATATGACTGAAGCTACATAAACAAGTGTAATTCGCCAAATGCAAAGGCCACTTCCCATATTTTTATCTCCTGTTTCTGAGTGTACACCATTGCAGCTAGAGAAGATTGACTTTTTTATATGACTGAAGCTACATAAACAAGTGTAATTCGCGAAATGCAAAGGCCACTTCCCATATTTTTATCTCCTGTTTCTGAGTGTACACCATTGCAGCTAGAGAAGATTGACTTTTTTATATGACTG
Organism: Dolomedes plantarius; assembly: GCA_907164885.2. Classification (NCBI taxonomy): domain Eukaryota; kingdom Metazoa; phylum Arthropoda; class Arachnida; order Araneae; family Dolomedidae; genus Dolomedes; species Dolomedes plantarius. The sequence continues at coordinate 34,900,492 of OU015498.1, forward strand.
AAGCTACATAAACAAGTGTAATTCGCCAAATGCAAAGGCCACTTCCCATATTTTTATCTCCTGTTTCTGAGTGTACACCATTACAGCTAGAGAAGATTGACTTTTTTATATGACTGAAGCTACATAAACAAGTGTAATTCGCGAAATGCAAAGACCACTTCCAATATATTTATCTCCTGTTTCTGAGTGTACACCATTGCAGCTAGAGAAGATTGACTTTTTTATATGACTGAAGCTACATAAACAAGTGTAATTCGCCAAATGCAAAGGCCACTTCCCATATTTTTATCTCCTGTTTCTGAGTGTACACCATTGCAGCTAGAGAAGATTGACTTTTTCGTATGACTGAAGCTACATAAACAAGTGTAATTCGCCAAATGCAAAGGCCACTTCCCATATTTTTATCTCCTGTTTCTGAGTGTACACCATTGCAGTTAGAGAAGATTGACTTTTTCGTATGACTGAAGCTACATAAACAAGTGTAATTCGCCAAATGCAAAGGCCACTTCCCATATTTTTATCTCAGAAACACCGTTTCGTTTTTACGATCTGCTTAAAAATACATTAAGTATAAATTATTTTATATATTATCGGTCCCAAAAATAAGAACTTACGTCCATAACAAAAAAAAAAAACAGTTTAAGGGCATTTTTCATATAATCTAGTTACCGGGAAAGAATATAAAACCTCAGAATAACACGCTAGAAACTTCTCACACATAAAAGTGATGATGGATTAAATGTAATATAAGTATTCACCATTCTCTGCATCTTGTTGTCTTTCTTCCGTCTGCGATTTTATTTCTGCAAGTAATTAGACTTTTTTGAGTACTTTTCGAATTTCAACTTCTATTTTAACTTAAAAGAACGTTGATGGACCCACGAAATATCGTTCTCGGACCACCAGTGTCATGCGAGACAGGCTGAAGACCCCACTTATCACTGTTATGTAAATAGCTTTGTAGGTACTGTTGGAATACGAAAATCTTGTATAAACGGTATCTTTTCTTTAGTCGGAGTGATCGATCCCAAGGCCGAATAGTATTTAAGTATTTTTTCTTGTTGAGAGAATACACTTGCTTAAGTCATAGTTACTGTTACATATCTGATTTAGATGCTTGATATTTTGTTAAACATCTTTCAGCTATGAGTTTTTAATAAATGTTTGTACTTTATATGCTTATGTACTATGTCTGGATGTAGATATACGTAATTTATGTTTGCCAAAATATTTCTTTTTCATTCTTTATTATGCAAAGTGAGTGCTTTCTTTTTAAAAACGCATTTCATGTGCCTTTAAATCAATAGATTGGCTTCCATTGTCCTAATACCAAATTATTTTGGCACGTTGGATCATTATCAATAATGCGTTCTCGTGTTTGAAGGTTTCACTTCTGTCCCAAACCTTGTTGTTTTTATACT
>OU015498.1:34906912-35048273 GCA_907164885.2 Dolomedes plantarius
TTTTTAAATTAAATTTTTAAGCTGTTTATAGAGTTTCTATGCTCACTTCTACCCAGACCTGGGTGTATATAATTTGAAGTGGCTCTCTATTTGAATTTGAAACACACCAGTTTATACATGAAACAATGTTTATTGAATTCGTTGCACATATAATTGGATTTTACAGCAATAAGCATGCGTACTACTTGTACGGAATGTATAAACACAGCTTTCAAGAACAATATAGTTTTATACTCACGAACAGTAAGTCAAACCAGCAGTACTGCCATGTAAACTTCTGGCCCGCTAAGCACTAGCGCAGGATAACACCTTTTCAACCTTAACAACCTCCCCTTTCCATTAATGACGCTGCATGGTATTTATACTAAGCGCGTATGCCACAAAAATTATGTTTGGGTATACATGGGCTGGCCAACTGCGCCCTAAAAAATCTCTTTTAGTTAAAAGTGTCAACACAATTGCACAGCATGACATTTCTTGACTGTTTGTATCTGCTCTCCCCTAATTTATAATGCACATGTGTCATGATTTGTGAAGTTAGTACATTAGTGGTTAATTGGTATATTGTGCAGTATGTATTTTTTTCCTAGTCACTACATGTCCCCTTCAAAAATTTATAAAACAACAGTATGCCGTATTTTTTTTTCAGTGGCTCACCCCTTCCCCTCAAAATGTTTACACAGTACATACACTGGGGAATTTCAAACCAATTTGGTTCGGTTTTATTAAAGGGTGGGAGTTAGAATAAGAAAGTTGATACAAGACTTGTTCCTCATGAATGCAGCAACTTTCTTGCACCAGTCTGTCCAATCCGTGGAACCTCTCTTGACGGTCGCAGTCCTAGTAAAGGGGTTCGTTGACCGTGTGGGCATCCTTCGTGCAGCAGGTCGTTGGTCCTGAGGCGCTGGGCCGGCTTGACGATGGACAGGAGGTCTCTTGGGAGGAGGATCTTGTTGGGCGGCAGAGATCTTTCGTTTCCTTTGCGTCTGCTTCCCCCGCTTGCGTGGATGTTCGAACGGCTGAGAGTCAGGCGCCGACGATGGAGAAGTCATGGGAGTCTTTCTTTTAACTCCTGACCGGGGTTCCTGTGCAGGAGTGGAGCTGCTTCCCTCATGCAGGTTATCACCGGAATCGTGAGTAGGGGGAGGACGGTCTTCGTTGGTGACCCCCGAGGGTCCAGCATCTTGTGAACCTTGTGAACCTTGTTGCACTTGATTTGAAAACAGGGTATAGTCTGCACGGTTTATATACCTCTTAATCTGGTCTATATTTGCGGGAACTTGTTGTTGGCCTTCTTGTAAGGTAACCACTGGGCCTGCTACCTTTTTTATTTGGTACGGACCTTGAAATTTCGGGCAAAATTTCCCGACTATGCCTTTACTGGCGTTAGATAGTGAGTGGGTGGCTTTTAAAACCCATTGCCCAACTTCAAACTTCTCCTCCCTACGATTTTTATCGTAGTATATCTTCTGTTGCTTCCGCATCTGGTCATTAACTTGCTTGACCTCGCGAAGCATCTCCTGAATATCAGCTAGTTGAAATTGAGGCGCTTGCCCCGGTACGAAGAATAGACTGTCTAAAGGGGTGATAATCTTTCTGCCTAGAAAAACTTCGGCAGGTGTTTTGGCTGTCGAGTCGTGGACGGCCGAACGTAATGCAAACGCAAACTGCTGTATATGTTGATCCCATGTTTTATGATTGTTTTGTATAAATGCGCGAATCATTTTAACTACATTGCGATTTACCCGCTCCGCAATATTCGACTGTGGTCTATAAGTGACCATTTTTGCATGTTTTATTTGAAGCCTGCGACACAGGTCCGTGAAAACTTCGCTGACAAACTGAACACCGTTATCGCTAATAATTTTTACAGGGGCACCATATCGCAAAACATAATTATGTGTAAATGCATCAGCAACTGCTTTGGCTGAGGCTCTACGCAGGGGTATAATTTCGGTCCATTTTGAAAAATGGTCGACTATTACGAGTAAGAACCTGTATTTTCCACTTGCACTACGGGGATATGGGCCTAATAAATCTATCCCTACGATTTCATTAGGGAACGTGGCCACGGTACTTTGTAAAAAACCCGCGGGGCGGTAATTTGTGTAGTTAGTACGCTGACAAGTGTCGCAGCTTTGAACGTACTGGGTGACCCACTTCCTCATTTGGGGCCAGTAAACCACCTCATTAAGTCGAGAAAAAGTTTTTCGAATACCCATATGGCCGGCTGTAGGTAAATCGTGAAGAGTATGTAGAATGTGTGTTCTCATTGAACATGGAATGACGGGACGAATTTCACCATTCCGATTTGTGGATGATTTGTAAAAAAGGAGATCATCGACTAGTTCATAGTTCTGTGCTCTACCCTGTATAGCATGCAGATTAACTCCGGAAAACTGTTCGGGGTTTTCTAGGTATTTAACTATATCTCCGAATTCCAGGTCTTTACGAAGTTCTTCTTTTAACTGCGTTTTATTATCTAGCACAATAGAAGTGAGCATTTCACATTGAGTTATCGACTCCCCCTCTGGGTCTCTGCTTAAAGCATCCGCTACCAGATTTCCTTTCCCCGGACGATGCTCAATGATTAAGTTGTATTCCTGGATCTTTAATGCCCAGCGAATGACACGAGGCGTAAAATTTTTGCCCGAGTATAATCGGGTTAAAGCAGCATGGTCAGTTATAACCCGAACCGGCTGTTCTGAGAAATAACAGCGAAATTTTTTGAGTGCTACGACAATAGCCAAACATTCCCTTTCAGTGGTTGTATAGTTCCGTTCTGCGGAATTTAAAGTTCGCGATGTGAAAGCGATAGGTTGGTTTTCCTGCATTAGTACAGCGCCGATTCCGACATTAGAAGCATCCGTTTGCACTACGAATTGTAGCTTGTGATCTGGATGGCGTAGTACCGGAGCTTGGATCAATTTCTGCTTTAATGTTTGGAAGGCGTTCTGGGCTTCAGAACTCCACGTAAATTTAGTGCGTTTCTTTCGCAATTTGTAAAGCGGTTCGGCGACTTCCGAGAATGCAGGTATAAATGTGCGGTAATATGAGCAAAGACCAAGAAACGACGAAAGTTGTTTTCCCGTTTGTGGGATTTTAAACGCTTTTACAGCGTCGATTTTAGATGAATCCGTTTGAACGCCCTGACGCGTAATTTTGAATCCTAAATACGGTAGTTCTTTGGGGACGAACTGACACTTTTTTGTATTTATTGTTAAGCCAGCCTGTTTTATCAGAGAGAGCACTTCCTGTAAAAGAGCTAAGTGCTCGGTTAAAGTTTCCCCCGTAATAATTATGTCGTCGAGGTATACGGCAACGTTCTTTCCTAAAACAGGCCTTAGTACTATATCCATAAGTTTTTGGAATGTGCCAGGTGCCCCATTGAGTCCAAAGGGCATGCGACGAAACGCAAAAGTGCCTTTTTTTGTTATAAACGCCGTTTTTTTAACGTCTTCAGCCGCCATAGGTACTTGGAAAAACCCGGATGTTAAATCTAAAGTAGTCATGTATTTAAATGACTTTAAACTATGAAGAATATCCTCAATTATTGGCATAGGATATGTAGAGAATTTTGTTACTTTATTCAGCCCCCTGTAATCAACTGCAAATCTCCAGGCTTCGGGATCAGTAATAGGCAAGTTGCCTTTTTTTCGACATAACACAACCGGACTTGCCCACGGACTATCGACCGGCGAAATAATATTTTGGCGAAGCATTTTATCAATATGAATGTCTATAACATTCTGCTTGTTTGTATCGTACCTATATGGGCGGGCACGAATTGGGGGACTGTCTCCCGTATCAATTTTGTGAGTTGTAACGTGAGTAATACCTGGCTTGTCTGAAAATACCTCGGCAAATTTGTTTAAAGTAGTCTGTAAACGAACTTTTTCGTTTTCTTTTAAGTCCGTTTTCGACAAGTCAACCGGAACGGGCAGCACAGCTTCTTTGGACTGTTGGTGCATCTGCACCGAGATAGAATTCTGCTTGAAATTTAGTGCTACATTACACGAGTAGCAAAAATCAATCCCTAGGATAACCTCCAGTTGCATATTTCGCATTACATGAAAAACAAGGTCGTTTTTTTGGGATTGTATACTAATGTGTGTCAATAATGAGCCTAATATTTGACATTCTTCCCCTTGAGCTGAAAGTGTTCGTAATTTATTATGTGTGTTTAAGCGCTTCATGTCGTAATGCGATTTGAAGTACTTTTCTGACATGTACGACCTTTCGCTGCCGGTATCAAGTAAAGTTGTTATGGGAATTGAATCAATTTGCAAGTGCACATAAGGTAGTTGCACATTTTTTAATGTAAGCGCACTAATGTTACTATAACGTTGGGCTTTACTATCATGCCGTCCACGATGTCGATTTGAAACTCGCGAAAAATTTTGGCTGGGGTGTATAAAATCTCTCGTACCTGAATTAGGATAGGGGGTAGCGAAGAAATGCCTATTGTAATGTTTAGCTAACGCTTGAAGGAGGGTAACCTTGCTTGTAATTGTTTGATTATCTAAAAAATCTTGAACACTTGGCTTCAAACGTTGGATAACTATTTTTAAGATTACCGCTTCCGTTACCCCTTCTAAATATTCCTCACACTTGGAAATCTTTTCCGTAGCAAAATCTAATGCAGACTGACCTTCACGTTGCCTTAGCGAATAAATTTCCGCTTCAATTTCACTTTGATTAAAGGTCTTTGGAAAAACGTTAAGAAACTGTTGCTTGAATGACGAATAGTCAAAAATCAGATTACTGCTTTTCATACACGTGTACCACTGATATGCACTACCTCTTAAAGCGGCTAGAGCAATTTTAAGTTTATCCCCCTCTGGGGTGCATTGTTGCTGAAAGTAATGCTCAATTTTCCTTAGGAATTGGCTTGAGGGGCCGCCATTGAAGGTGGCTTCGAATGGCGCAATTTGCTGAACCATAATTACCCGAGGAAAATTTCCAGCAGGATTTTGTTCTACAACACTCATTTTTTAAATAGTATATAAGTACTTGCAACAATTTTATCAATATAAGTTCACAGTACACAGTTTTTTATTTCAATTATGTTGTTCGTTACAAATTTAACGCTAACTACCAGGGTATATATATTTTCGGGCGCCAGTATAGAGTTTCTATGCTCACTTCTACCCAGACCTGGGTGTATATAATTTGAAGTGGCTCTCTATTTGAATTTGAAACACACCAGTTTATACATGAAACAATGTTTACTGAATTCGTTGCACATATAATTGGCTTTTACAGCAATAAGCATGCGTACTACTTGTACGGAATGTATAAACACAGCTTTCAAGAACAATATAGTTTTATACTCACGAACAGTAAGTCAAACCAGCAGTACTGCCATGTAAACTTCTTGCCCGCTAAGCACTAGCGCAGGATAACACCTTTTCAACCTTAACAACCTCCCCTTTCCATTAATGACGCTGCATGGTATTTATACTAAGCGCGTATGCCACAAAAATTAGCATATCTGAAGCAGCTTCTTTAATTCCTTCACTCAAAAGTTCGATTCTTGGGAATCGAATCTTGTGTATACCTTACATGTTTTAGTAACTTTTTTTAAGTTTGCATTTAAAATAATAAATTGAGCGTTATAAAATTTATACCACGAGAAAGATCATAAAAATTCCTTTAAAATGGGATCTTTTTCAAATCTTTACCTCCCTTTTCTGATTTTTGGTGAATTTTTAAAGATTAATCTTTAGAATTTAATTTATTAAATGCTGATCATGTGATTTCTTTTTCTGGTACTTTAAATAAATTTATTGTCACGGGCATAACAACTAAATAGACAAAAAATATTTTTTTCTTGCTAATGCGGCAGACGATTGGACATTATTTTGTATATAAAAATATCCCTTACGATTTTTTTATAAATATATATATTTTTTTTGTACATCAATTGTATATATTGATCGTCGTATTTATTATAAATATATATATATAATTTTTTTGGGCACTAATTGCATACATTGACCGTTGTATTTAATTTGAATGTACTCCGTAGCGAAGTGCGGGTTTTTAGCTAGTAAGTATATATATATATATATTTTTTTTTTGGCATTAATTGCATACATTGACCGTTGTATTTAATTTGAATGTAGTCCATAGCGAAGCGCGGGTTTTTAGCTAGTATATATATATATATATATATATATATATATATATATATATATATATATATATATATATATATATATATATATATATATATATATATATATATATATATATATATATATATATATATATATATATATATATATGTATATATATATATATATATGTAATATATCCATTACATCACGTCCTTAAAATACAACTTGTAACAGAAAACTAGCTCATATTTACATGGATGGAGCTAGACTCAGCCTGAAAGGAATAAAATTTTGATGCAGTCTGGCCGAATCGTTTATTAGAGAGACAAAATTACATCTGTCCCTTTCAGAAGACGGAAGCTAATTTCACCTTTCAACCTTACGTGCGAGACGGTGAAAAAAGCACTTAGCTATTATTTTGTAGGGTCAGCAGAATTTGGGGCTCGCGATGCGAACCCACTCTCCTGAATCCGAACATGTACACGTGTAGAAATGTAAAGGCATGCGATTCATGGGAAGTTCTTTTGCTAAGGGTTTTGTAGTGATAAAGTAATGTTACTGGGGGTTGATTTAGGAAAGGGAATTTAAATGCTAGAATGGAGGGCATAATATTTAATATATTACTTACTTACACACACACACACACATATATATATATATATATATATATATATATATATATATATATATATATATATATATATATATATATGAGAGTATTAGAAATCTTAACAATTGACAAGCATAATTATTCTGGTCTTTCAGAAAAAGTTATCAGAGAAGCGGAAGGGAAAACGTTTATTCAGTATTTTACTTTATCATTCAACTAATCAGTCGACCAATTGGGTTTGTAGCTGCATTTTCTCGATAAAAGAGATCCGTCATTTCAAAGATCATACGATCCGGTGTATTGATGGAAACTTCTACATATTCATTAAGTCATAAATCCCTATAATTTATATGCCTGTCTACGTGCAAGCTGGAAAGTGCGTACCAGTTACAAAAGATAGCATCTATAATATAAACCAGTCTTCAAGAGCCATTAATTGGTGTCGAAATTGAGGGATTGGAATTGTGGTTTAACGCAGCTGCCGTAAGGATATTATAAACTGAGAAAAGACGACGATTTGCCCTCTGCTGTCTCTAATAATAAGAAAAATACTATGTAAAATCTTTCAACTCTGCAAAAGTAAAAGACCTCGAGTATACTTTTGGATTGAGGACTAACAGCTTGCTTATAGAGGAATCTATGAGGACGGATTTGAAGTTAATGGGATTCAAAGCTAGTGCGTGTCTAATAAGTGTAGGGTAGTTTTAAGGGGGCACAGGAACTTGAAGCTCGACGAAATGACTTTAAATATGGTCTAATTCTAACCATAAAAAATAAATCTAATATTAGAAAAAGAAATTTTCTAATATTAGATTTATCAATTTTCAAAAAATAATTCTAATATTAGAAAAAGAAATTTTCTAATATTAGATTTATCAATTTTCAAAAAATAATTCTAATATTAGAAAAAGAAATTTTCTAATATTAGATTTATCAATTTTCAAAAAATAATTCTAATATTAGAAAAATAAATTTTCTAATATTAGATTTATCAATTTTCAAAAAATAATTCTAATATTAGAAAAAGAAATTTTCTAATATTAGATTTATCAATTTTCAAAAAATAATTCTAATATTAGAAAAACAAATTTTCTAATATTAGATTTATCAATTTTCAAAAAATAATTCTAATATTAGAAAAAGAAATTTTCTCTCTTTATACATATAAAGAACATATCTTTAAATATGTTATAAAAATGGAAATTAAAAATCTATAAACAATTTTCAAAATAGAAGTTAAGTATTTTATATGATTATCTGCTAATTTGAGTTTGTGTGCAGCATTACATTTAAACTATCAATAGGAAACTGATAAAACTACACTGAAATGTATATTTCATGGTACTCTACATTTTAAAGCCAGAAAAATGTGCAATTCTGGAATACTTTTTTTTATAATGAGGGAAAATTATGCAAATAATTGTGATAATTTTTCAAGTTTTCCAATTTTATGCTCAATTTTTAATTTAAATAATATTTATTGTAATTTATTTGATTTTACATTACAGGTAAATATATTACAAGTGTATTCTGACCATTCATTATTTTCTGTAAGCATATATCTCAATTTTAAGATGCGCAGCGCACTTTATGATTTTTAATCACCAGTTAATCATAAAATTCTAAACTGCTGTTTTGAAAATTATTTATAGATTTATAAATTCCATTTTTATATATCACGATATTTAATGATATGTACCTTATATGTATAAAGAAAGAAAATTTCTTTTTCTAATATTATTTGAGTTTTTGTGGTTAGAATTAGACCATATAAATTTATAGCCATTTCGCCGAGCTTCAAGGTCCTATGCCCCCTTAAAGGGGTCTGCCCTAATGTTGGCTGCATGCGTTTTACATTTTAAAAATAGTTATTAAGGCCTATAAACTTTTAATAGTTTTCTGCCTGGGGATCTTTCCAAGTTGCGTACATTAATGAAATACTCAACATTGGGCCGTTTCAACTTCACGGAATATTTGAAAAGGACTATAACATCATATCTGTTAGCACTGGAACTTCATAATATCCAGGAGTTAGATGAAAAGCACCTTTTCGACAGTCAGCAGTAAAGTTATGTGAAGATGAAAATAACTGAAAGAAAAAAAACACTCACAAAATGTCATAACATGAAAAACAAAATAAACTTTGTAATCATTTTGCATATTTTAACCAATTTAAAAATTATGAATATTTGCTTGATATAAAAGTCGAAGCAAGAAAAAGTCTAATCCCACATTTAGTTCTATGAACAATATAACTATGAAAATCCATTATTATAGACAAAGCAAACATTTCAAAAATCTTTTATCAAAGTAAATCATGCGTATCATTACACAATAAGTCGAAAATTGCATCCATTATGCATTTAAAATATATATTCAAGTGCAGGTCTTTTACTTTTTACCATGTTTTTATTAACTCGCTTTCTTGTTTGTGTGTGTGTTTGTCCAGTACAAATCTTGCAATCGACTTTTAACTAACTTCCCGACTAGCTAGACATTTGAAACTTTTAGAATAGCTCAGAACACGATGACAATGCATTCTTTTGATACTTTTAGCCATCTTTAAGCGGATTTGAATTCATTTTCAGTTAATTTTGTTTTCTAGACTGGTGCAGCCATCTATCGACTGGGACGGGAACGAAAAGTTAAACGCAAGTTAACTTCCAATTAACTACATTTTCTTTCAAGTTGATGGGATAATTCATCAAAAAAAATTTAAAAAGTATTTATTAATACATAGAATTGTCAAGTTTATATGATTCAACAGAAAATTTAAAAACATGGTATATAAAAAGTTCTTTTTATCTTGTAATTACTACATACTTTTCAGTTAGAGCTTGTTTAATCAAGTCGCGCGCGGGACTGTACTTCAATCGGCAGAACAGCCACATTGAGCTTTCATTAATATAAAAGTATTACAGAAGTTAATGCTTAATTTGAATTAACAAAATAGTCACAAACGCATAAATACATTCATCCATACGTAAGTCAACGATATCTACAGAAAAATATGGTTATATAATCGCACATATCTCTCTCTGTGGATAATTTTGGTCTCACGTTATTCCCGTCAATTGTTGCCATTTTTGTGAGTTTTATATATGCTGACGGATGAACTTCTATGGCACTCGCGCTAAATGACTTTAAGAAAAACATAAAAATATATGTGATTCCAGAGGACATTATTATACATTATTATAGAATAAATAAAAAAGTACTTATTTTCAACACTTTGTAATAAAGTTTATTTAAGGCTGCTGTGTACTAACCCCATTGGATTTGCTCACCTCAATGTTAACCTGTAGAAAATATTTGTCTAATATTTACAACTATATAAATGCTGATAATCCAATAAAAAATGGTATTTTCAGATAGCCTGAATTTTTTTGCACCTTGCAACAGGATTCATTTCACAAATTTTGTCCCCCTTAAAGGAATTTATGAGCGTCTAAAACACACATACCAGGTCCCCCCCTCCAATTATTTAAATTTTAAAGTATTATTTGGATTTTTTTAAAATGAAAAATGCCCCAAGGTGTAAAATTTTTTTCTCTATTACAGAGTACATTTAAAAAAAACCTATAAGGGCAATCCTTGGACAAGTTTGCTCCATAGGTAAACATTGAGGTGAAATTATTCAATAAGGTTAATACTTAGCAGCCTTAAGGGAACGGTGGGCGTTACATTTTTTTTAAAAAACTTTTTATCATAGAGATATGAAACTTTGTACATATATACATTTAACCATAAGTATATAGAATACCTTAAAAGAAATTTCCAATCTTATCATAATTTTAATATTTAAAAAAAATTTAAAACTTATAAGCAAAATTTTAAAATGCTCCTTGAGACTTAATTTTTGAGATATTTATTTGACTTTGAATTTTAATCACTCAAAACTGTATTACAAACAAATCTGTTTATCAATTATTTAATCCCTTGAATAGTTCACTTTTGAGGGATTTTTTTCTGAATTCCCTCCCGATTTTACAAAATTTTGCCTTTTAATAAGTCATAAATAAAATTTAATTACCTTAATGAAGTCGGATTGCAAAATGTATACCCAGTTTCTTTGTAAATATTATCAGGATTCTTCCTTATCAATTTCATGAATTTTGAAAAAAAACTAAGTCCCATGGAGCATTTAAAATGTCTATAAACCTTGAAAAATTTGTTTTGCGAAAAACAGATTTAAAATTTATTACTACACTTACCTTTATTACTTACTTCGTAAAATCATCATAAATGATTTTTTACTTGAAAAAAAAACTATATTGGTACTATTATAATAAAGAAATATATATATATATATATATATTTTACAATAACACAATCAATATTACAATAAAGAATATTTGCTCAAATAAAAGCCCACGGTCCCCTTGAAGGAATATTCTCCGTAAATTTACACCTCGTCTAGATTACTTCATTCGATCTCGGAGTTACAATGCCCCATTTCTTCAAACCTCCCAGTTGAACGTATAATATTCAGTCTATCTTTATTAAACTCAATTTCCGGGAACACTGTAAAGTAATTTAGTTCCTCAGATGCTATTGCTTAGTTTCTTTTATTACAGTATCGCTATTATTGGAATCAAAAAGTTTTTTTGAAAAATTCATACTCCATTTTTTGATCCTCTAAAGATACCAAACCTTAATATAAATAGATAAATGTAAAAAAAAAGGGCAAATGCAATTGTAGATATATTTCTTTTCTATAAACAGATGCATTTCACAGGAGATCATAACGTTGAAAACAATTGTTTGATACTTGCTTATTACGGAGAGAATCGAAAACAGAGTCCACGATTTTTTTATCCATTCAGTAGGAGCAGTTTATCTGAATATAGATAACCTTAATGGAGTTCTTGAATTCATACGTTTCAAAACTCATTTCTTAGTATACTATTATCCCTGAAAATTTGAATAGTTCCAGTGTTCAACTATAATTTTTATCTTGAAACTTAATGTTCTTTGTAGATGGCGGTATTAGCGATCATTACGGACTATTAAGGAATGCTTTTCTTTCTAAGTTTCTGACCATATTGATTTATGGGTACAGATTTCCCATAGCCTTTAAGTTACGCAATTTCTCTTAACTTGGGATTGACGAATTTATGAAATATATGGAAAATTCTGTAAAATGTATTTAAAATTTTAATGATTCATATTAACACTCCATAATTCCCTTACTATGATTTAAAGAATATTCCATTATCAGCATCTTTTATATATATATAAATTTCATAAAAATTTATTGTTTTATTTAAAAAACAACTAATCGAAAACAAATAAAGTTCTTATATTTGTTTCCATATCTTTCTTTAATATTATTTTAATTATGGTGAAATGACTAATAAAAAAATAAATATAACTAGCAGCCTTTGATACTTTTGTCTTTGATCTTTGCTACTGAGTATTTTGATAATTCTAGTAGCAATTTTTTTTTGATAGAATTCAAGATGAAATTGAAGAGTGCAACGTACGTTTTTAATTGCTTCAATATTTGCTGTGCAAACTAGTTTCGAAACGCATATAAAAACGCAAGACAAGAATTTTAAATTTGTTTCCCTGTGCGATTCTTTCCTTAACGCTTTCATTAATATTTTCAAAGGGACACAACAAAACAAAACAAAAAAGTTTATTAACTAGATTATATCTTCCGGGAGAAAATCTGATTGTTTCTGACACAACTGATGTTTGTTTTATTTCTTAAAATTTCGAAACTCTCGAAAGTTCACTTGTTTCTTTTGTATGTAAATTTTTTCCTCTTACTATTCTTAAAATTTTATTAAATTTCGTTTAATGCATCCATTTTTCTTTTGACCCAACAATAGTGATTTCAATGGTGTATTATATTTATCATAGATAGTGTATATAGCATCCATAAGTTATACTTTGGTTATACAATGAGGTATACATACCTACAATATCAAAGGCTGTATATTTGGTTATACATACAATATCAAAGGCTGCTAGATATATTTATTTTTTTTATTAGTCATTTCACCATAATTAAAATAATATTAAAGAAATCTATGGAAACAAATATAAGAACTTTATTTGTTTTCGATTAGTTGTTTTTTTAAATAATACAATAATTTTTTATGAATATATATATAATTCTTGTCTTGCGTTTTTATATGCGTTTCGAAACTAGTTTGCACAGCAAATATTGAAGCAATTAAAAACGTACGTTGCACTCTTCAATTTCATCTTGAATTCTATCAAAAAAAATTGCTTCTAGAATTATCAAAATACTCAGTACAAATATTTTGAATGCATATATTTACGGGTACGTAAATTTCGCAAAAAAAAAAATTCAATATATAAAATTTCACATTTATTCACAAAAAAATATAAATTCAAAAACTTTGCATTTATTTTAAAAAATCAGAATTTTACTTACTTTGTTAGGTAAGTATCAAAATTCTTAGTTAAAACCTAACATTGTAGTAGTCTCCAAATTTTCTTCCTTAAGTCTTTAGCAATAAGTAATAAGCAAATTTCGAGAGTGAGATCTCTCAGTTAAAGACCGTGGATAGTCTTAGATAAGAAATTATCTTAATAAGTTATTATTATTATTACCTAATTTCGCTTAAAATCCGTTTATCACCGAATTTTCGCCAAAAAGTAGTAAAAAAATAATTTTTCGCATTTATTCCCTCATATCGGCAAATTTCGCATTTATAAGCATCTATTTCGTAAATACGAAAATTTCGTATCCCTTCATATGCTGTATAATATGTGAATCTACAAGAATTTCACCTTTGGTATAGAGCATTTTAGTATCGTACAGCGAAATATCTTTCGTTAGCACTGTTTGCACGTAGGACTTCTTAGAGAAAACATGAAGGTGAAAACATTAATATGAAAACTTAAACGTAGTGGTACGTTTGAGAGAGTGATAAACAAGACTCAGTATCGTACGTGCATCAGCAAACGAGTTCGGGTCTTTCAGGATGTCTCATATGCGATACACGTCTCTTGAAACTCCATTTTGCTACTAAGTGAAACTCCTCTATGATTCTGAACAATGCTGTTGAGTTTACTATAAATAAACTTCTAATAACTACCAAATGAGATAAGAAGGTCTTGCGTGACAAAAGATTAAGTGGGAATTGAATCTAATCATTTTAACTTGGCTTTCTTTTTTTATGGTGTCCAGGGCACAAAAATTCCTGAACATTCGTCCATGAAATGTGCTTTCACTCTAGAGTCAAACCTACAGTACATCCCATGATCAGATTTAATACTATCTGATGTACTAAAACTCAGGATTTAAAATCGTTAAGGAATCAAAGTCAATATAAACAGGAATATTTAAGCTTGATTTGTACCAACAAGAATATTATTCCCATTATCATCGATATTGTCTTGAATACTAAAAAAGGCTGTAATGAACTAAAGTGAAAATTTTTCATGATAATACGAAGCCTAACTGTAGTTTTATTCGGAGGGAAACCTTGTTAATTATCTATATTAAAGGTATCTTTAAATTTATATTACGTATGTATACTGACAACTGTTGTCTAAAATGAAATCTTAACTTTTAGACGGTTGGTTGGTTGCGAAAGCTACGGTCATCTTTTGCTAAACGAAGACTAAATTGACCAGGAGTTACAGTTAAAGTCGATTGCAAAAAGCTACGAAAATCCATGCTGATTTTGGGACTTAAATCAGAAGCCTCTGATACCAAATGCCAGCGTCCTTGCTGTTTTGAGTACCGTCTGCCTAACTTTATGAGGAATGATTGACATAAGACATTTAGAAAACTCACTATAATTTTCTGCAATACACTTTCAAAGTACATTTTGAATCTGTGTCTAACTTTAGGTGCATTGTACGTATGTTTGTATATGCTCAATAAATCTTGTTTATAAGGTGACTCACCGAAAGCCCGAATTCCCATGCTAACCTTGGGACTTAAATCAGGAGCCTCCGATACCAAATGCCAGCGTCCTTGCTGTTTTGAGCACCGTATGCCTAACTTTATGAGGAATGATTGACATAAGACATTTAGAAAACTCACTATAATTTTCTGCAATACACTTTCAAAGTACATTTTGAATCTGTGTCTAACTTTAGGTGCATTGTACGTATGTTTGTATGTGCTCAATAAATCTTTTTTATAAGGTGACTCACCGAAAACCAGAATTCCCGGGAGCCCGAATTCCGAATTAACCGGAATTCACCGAAAGCCCGAATTCCGAATATTAAAAACACAAAAAAATTTATTTCTGAAAAAAAAGGTGCTTTGACGGTTGACACTAAAATTAAAGCATTTTGTATAATAAATAATACAAAAAATACTATACAAAAGAATAACCAACAGCAGATATAAATGCTTGCAGTGTTATTTCTTCGTTAATATAGACCAGGGGTGGGCATTAAGTCGGTCGCGATCGACCGGTGGACCCCCAAGACTCTTGGGGGTGACCGCCTTTACTACGACCTAAGATTATTATTATTATTATTATGTTTGTATCTTGCGTTTTGCTTTAAACGCGGTTTTCAAAGAGTAAGTTTTTTTATTGTAGTCATGTAGGTAAGTACATATTCCGTATTTATTATTAAGTTATAATAAATATTGTAGACCTTTTTTTAAGCTCACCACACCTACGCCACTGGGTGGACGCAACACCTTGAAAAAATTAGAAGTAGCCCGTACCCTGGAAAAGTCTGCCCACCCCTGATATAGACACTTGTGAGTAACATCATTTTTTCATTACTTTTCAAATATTAATTTTTCACTCTAGGAGGTTCATTGCCTGCAATCCAATAATACGATTTGATTCTAAGAGTTCTCACGTTGGATTTTTACTTGATTTATGAATTATATATATAATAGCCGTTGTCTCTGTATAACACTTCCGGGCTGTACTCATCTTTCAATTGAAGCCCTCAGTAAACAAACGGCCGGTTAGGCTTAATTTCAATTTCAGATGTGGATCAGAATTTTTTCTTACCTAAAAACTAATATCTTCTCCATCAAATCACGTTTGTTCAGCCTATTTTAATATAAAACATTCAGAACTAAAAAAAAAGTGGATGCTTTTAGCTGTATAACAGTTTTTAAAAATCTGTTTACTTTTGCGATGAATTCTGAAAGTAAACAAACTTGAATGTGAATGAATCAAGTAGCTCAAGTAGTCATATCGCGTAGTGATCTGTAAAAAACTGGATGGCAGTCTACTACTCCAATCGCATGAAAAACTAACTAAATAAAAAATAATGAAAGGGTTTGCTTTTACAAGGTGGGGATTAAATGCAATATTGTTAGATAATTCAGGATATTTTTTAACTTTCATATACTTTTTCCATTATGACGTCATTATTAGTATTATGACGTCAAAATGACGGGTTACCTTCTAGTTCATAAATATTAACATGCGATTTTCCAACTGCATTGTTTAAGGCATATGCCAACCTTCAATATGATTCGTAGAGCGGGCACCGAAGTTACCATGCTGGTTCCATACTTCTAGCGTAAAAGAGCCTGAAAATTAAAATATTTGTGATCTGATTGTATGTAGTAGGTATGTAAATAAATTATACAAATTTAGGACTACCCCAATTTATACTTATTATTATGTATATTTAGATTGATTGTTTAAAATTTATGAAATTAAAATTATAATTTGAAAATGTTTGAAACTCACCAATCAAGTAGTCCATTTCATTCCCCCCATTTCACGCCCATCTGTCAACTGCAGCGGCAAATTCAGGATTCGGGCACAAAATTTGGCTGAAATTTCGAAAATCCGAATTCTTTGCACGTTTCACCAATATTGTGAGGGAATTGTTATATTTTATCCCACCTGCCGGCATCCATAAAATATTATTACCAGTGTGACGTAATGTTACACTTGGAGTCATTTGCATGCTTATTATTTTTTTTTTTTTACTGAAGTGGCAACTTCGAGAGATATTGCGGAGTATACATTTTTTTAGATATACGATATACTCGGTGAGAAGAGGTTGTAATAGTTATAGAGAAAATTAGCTCACTTCTACCCAGACTTGGGTGTATATAATTTGAAGTGGCACTCTAAATGAATTTGATACAAACACAGTTTATACGTGAAGCAATGTTTATTGAATATTCTTGCACATTTAGAATTTGCTTTTACAGCAATAAGCATACGTACTACTTGTACGGAATATATATATTAACATTCAATAGAAATACACATTTCAATACTCACAAACCAGCAGAGAGTCAAACCAGCAGTACTGCCACGTAAACTTTTGGAATCCTAAGCACTACCGCAGGATAGCACTCGAGCTGCATACCCTCGTAGCTCCCTCTCGCTTATCTATCAACCTTAACAACCTTTATCAACCCTAACAACCTTTTTTATTAATGACGCTGCATGGTATTTATACTTAGCGCGTATGCCGAAATTAGCATATCTCAAGCAGCTTCTTTAATTCATTCACTCAAAAGTTCGATTCGTGTGAATCGAATCTTGTGTATACCTTACATAGTGGTTTGGTGTTCTTGTGAATTTGTTTGTTTAAATAAAGAAAGTTTGTTTTTAAGTTTGGAATGTTCAATTTGAAAAGAATCTTGTGAAGCCTAGTCAACACCCTCACTGCATGTGGAACCCAAAAAGGATATCGCCCCATTAACTTAGGCGGGTGATTTTACTTATCGACTGCTCCATACTCGGAGATTGAAATAAAACCGCACGGAAAACCTGTGAATATCTGACTTTGCGTCCTTGGACCAGTACGGTGGTTTACATTCTTATTAAACTACCAAACAATTTTGCGCACGAATTCATACAAAATGAATTCGTGCACAAAATTTCGGTAGGTAACCGTTTATAAGACTGAACTCTAAAGGCCTGTTCACAAAGGAGTCCGTTGCGTTGAGTTAAGGAAATGATGACGTTGAGACGAAAATAAACCAATCATAGGCCTCCAAACGATTAGCAATGAAATTTTTAAACGCCTATGATTGGTTTATTTTCGTCTCAACGTCATCTTTCCCTTAACGCTACGCAACGGACTCCTATGTGAACAGGCCCTAACATTTCGCTCACTCCTTTCAACAACGTCAAATTTCAAAAATTGGCGATTTTTAGTTATGCTTGTTTTCAGAATGCCCCGAAAGAGTAGTATATCCCTGGAAGATCGTCCTATCTCACTGTTCAATATTTAGCCGCTAGAGAGAGCAGAATTAAAATGTACTTTCAATACATTTCAATGTACTTTTAAACTTTTAAATCACTCTCCTGAAAAATCATGTTTTTTGAGATATGACGTTGTTGAAAGGAGTGGGCGATTTATGTGAGATACATAACTGCGGCAAAATTATTTCATCGCATCCTACCTATTCCAAGTGTTAGAGATGACCGAAAATGTTTTACAGTCCTACCCCGTTATAGCGAACCCGGTATATAACGAACTCACGGATATAACGAACGAAAATTTTGGTCCCTCCGTTTTCCCACTGTATTTAATGCTAATTTATCCTTTTATAGCGAACCTCCGAAATCTTAAGAATCGGCTATAACGAACCTTTTTTTCAGTCGACTAGTGAATTTTTTTTAAAAACTTTTTAAACTTTTTAAGAATGTTGAAGATACAACGAATGTTGAAGAAGCAAAGAATGTTTTAGAAGAAGATGATGAAGATTTACCTATCGCGATGTGGATAGAAAAGCACAAAATTTCATCATTCTCAGATTGTGACATGCAATTGTTCGAAACATGTGATGATGAAGTCATTACCTGTGAAAATCCGACTGATGAAGATATTGTGGAAGAAATTAAAATGAAATTCATTCTGAAATCGAAGATTCTGCATCTGATGCTGATGAAGAGGAGCACATAAATGACGAAATCCCCATCATCTCAGATGCTACAGCAGCGATGAGTGTTATTAATAAGTTTTTGTCCAAACAAACAGTGGAGGAAAGAGTGTTGGAGTCATTTGATGTAATGGACAAAGAAATTCATAAAACGTTTTTGAAATCGACGTCACGTCAGCAGAAGAAAACCGATTATTTCTGTGTCAAAACAGTGAATCCTTAATGATAATTTTTAATAGATTTTATCCTTTTTTCAATAAATCATTATTGAATAAACATAGCAACTAATGAGTTATACATTTTGTTAACTCTAACATTTTTCTTAAAGGTTCGGATATAGCGAACAAAACCTTTGGTCCCTGGAAGTTCGTTATAACGGGGTTCGACTGTACTAACACATAATTCGCATAGATTCCTCAGATGTGCATTCTGCTATATGGGGTAACATTTACCCTTACGTGAGATGCTTTCCCGAATCCTTAAAATCAGGTCACTGACTGAAGAAATTTCCTCCGATCTTTGCTGTTACAGCCTTGACCCGCACTGTGCCGGAGCAGGTGTATTGCTTCTTCTCGTGTGCACTCTTACATACTTTCTCTTGTTCAGCGTCCTTGCAGACAGTGCAAACAGAATAGGTTGGGAAACGCTGATAAAATTAAGAGATACTTGGTAAGAGTCGAATTCTTCGTTAGTAGGGATAAAATAAACTCAAGCCAAAAAAAAAAAGGACCATTTCTTTGGAATACAATTACAAACCTGTTTGTTGCGTTACTAAACGTCAACAAATACTGGTCGAAATTTACTTATTTCTTATATAATGATGGGAACTTAATTTTAAATTAAGTTTTCGACAACACTGCATTCCAAAGCTGAAATTTTGTACAGCAGGTTTCAAAAATTGATGGGAAAGTCTGCAAAAACTGCATTTTTCAGCGATCAATTTTTTTTATGGCTAGTATATTCGTATTTTCTTTTATACTAAGATTTCAGAGATTGGTGTTTTCAATGACTTATGATTGTTAAGGAATTTGAAATGCGTATCACTGATGGATGCTTGTACCGCTGCAGAGCCATAAATTATATTGACATTCAAGAGATATCCCAAATGTCATCATGCTGTGTGTAGGGTATTATTTACCTTGAAACAATGGATGCATGCATGGGTTGGAACAAGCAAGGAAGACAAAGCATTGACCTTAAACATACATTTATTTGATAACACAAATTTCAATTAACTTGTCATAGCTATTAATATAACAATCCGTTTCATATTAACAATTTTAACATTGAGAACCCAGAAGCAGAGGCAAACTATATTGTCAAAGATGATTTTTAGAGTCTATTGGGGAGGCACTTACCATAGCTGATGTATGCAGCGATGATGGTAGCATCGGCGACCGGGACCCAGAATCATCTCCAGTATAGGAACACCTTGGCGGGATATTCGCACTTCTCCAAGGCTCTGGGGCAGACGAGAGTCTCTAACATCTAACTCTGTGTAACCAAATCCAAGAGCCGTCACCTTCTTTTCCAAAACCTCCCGTCCTTAGCGGAGCTGCTGTCCGTTTACAGGGGAGCCATTCTGGCCTTCCCCTCACTTTCATTGGGCAGTGGGCTGTTTTTCTTTCAGTGGTTCCTGCCCCAATTGGTTCTTTATTACACCGCCTCTGTCGCCTCTGTCCATAGTGAATGAAGTACCTCCCCCAACATAATTTTATTTTGCAAAACAACTTTGACCCTTCTCATCTGACGTTTTTACTGTGGGCCATAAAATAACGACCATACATATTGTAAAATTTAGACTTCAGATCGCTATCACTGGCCACACCGACAGCTATTCTTCTATTTTTTATTGGTTTACAATCCTGTATTTACCCCTGCCTCTGCATCCTTTACAATACATTCGTTATTGGCCACACACCGTGGGGAATTATACCATATTCACTTCTACACTGTGACCACATTATATAACTATGCAATATTTCGATTACGAACTGTAAGCATTCTGTTTGTTTCATAACCAAGAAATAAACTTCAAGTACTCCAATTTTTTTTTCGTAACTTTTCTTCATCTAAATTACAAGTAGCTGGAGGGCCCGGGGTTGCCTTTTTGGTTGGCGGATCTGTACTGTCCATACGGCACTCGTGGGCCCAACAATAATGAAAAATGTCACCGAACTTGGGAAATTAACCCTCGGCTGTGTCGACAGGTATTACTATGTAGCGACCGGTCGACAGTTTGATCAAAGCGTATAGGCACTAGCCGGGGTCGCTGTAATTTATGAATACTTACAAGTAGCTGGTTCGAAAATCAAAACCACGGCCTTCAGCTTTTTCTAAAGATCTGGAAACCCTTCCGACATTAAGCCATGACTTATCTTAACTCAAATTTCTAACGCAGTCTCACTAATTCTCCCTCGTCCATTGACTTCAAATGAAAGCTGTCTCGATCTTTTACTCTATCAATTAAACAACATGTTGAGATAGTAACACTCAAACATCCGTAGTGTGTTTCAGTGCCACTATAAAAGCTCTTCTGAGACACAATCTACCATTTCTTATACCTTGATATACAACTAATTTTGGTTACCGGAATAAACTATTAATCACGATACGGCAGAGTCATGTTATATCGAATCTAAAAAGCTTCGTGAAGTAAAAGGAGCATTTTTTTTAGATCTGGGATACTAAAAACCCTTTGCAGGAAATATTTGCTAGTTTTTTTCTTCTTGTTACTGCATAATTTAAATAGTAATGCTCAGTATTATGATCGAAATTTTACGATTTCGTAACAGTAACTTGTGATATCGAATTTTATGAAAACTTATATATCGATTTGTGAGAGAGATAAAAATTTGTTAACAATGAACCCCAAATATTTCGTGTGCATATAAGGTTGAATACGTTGAAAGGTGGAAGGAAAACGAAGATAACTTTCAGTTATCAAGGTATTTTGATCTACTCAGAAAAAAGTTTTGGTTTATTATTACAGGTGCAAGAGGCACTTAAAAATTTCTATGTTTCTACTCGAAGTGTGGGTATATTGAATCCGTGTGATCGAATATCCTCCAATGAAGTTGTAATGGTAAGGAGGCGGGAATAACTACTATGGAGTTGCATCGTCTCAAGAAAACAGTCAGGATTGCAATGACCAGACTAATGAGTTTTATGATACGTTACCGTATACACAGTAAACCAAAATAAACCGCCTTTAAATATATCTTTTTATGGACTTTCCCATTGGGCATTGTGGCTCAGATTGGATCTTTAAAAGAGAAACTGTGATGTTAGTCACACAAAAGTACACACAATTTACCTTACGAAACTCGTGTGAAGGTGAAGAAATAGTGAGGACTAGAAAATCGAGAACAGCCGAGGAGTAAACGATCATTTCAGAATAAATAAAACCTGGGCCTCGTTTTCAAACTAAAACGAAACACCGTGAAATTAATCATACAAATGGATGCTTTTCAAAATACCCGAAACTCTAAATCGAAAGGGAAACAGGAAATTTGATAGCCGAAAATAAAAAAATTGAAACAGAAAAAAATAAATTTAGAATTAATGAATCATCTATTTTTTCCAAAAGCTAAAAGGAGAAACAAAGGAATTAGTCACACACAAAGGAACGTTAGAATATATCTAATAGTTCAATACAAAAATAATTCAATAACAATAAATTATCTTCCTTGTACTTTAACTAAAACCCTTTGACTATATGAATTATGAAAGGTGATAGAAAAATGTGCCAAACGAAAGAACTTTTTATATATCTCAATGATTTGAATGTGTGAATGGAATTGGTTTCGCCATTAAATAAGTGGATAAATTTTGATTTCAAATCCCCAAAATATATTATTTGTGGTGAAAGGAAAGCACAAAAAAAGTTTATAGCGCAGATAAATGGCCAGCTATTATATGATATTTGTATTTGGTATTTATTACTTTCTTTTGCTTAGTTTTTCAGGGCTTGGCCTGCAGGTGGAAAGGAAACCTGCTATTCTCAGGCCTACCGTAGCCCGAAGGCAGGGCGTGAGCAGATCTGGGATACTGAAAACCCTTTGTAGGAAATATTTGCTAGTTCTTTTCTTCTTGTTACTGCATAATTTAAATAGTAATGCTCAGTATTATGATCGAAATTTTACGATTTCGTAACAGTAACTTGTGATATCGATTTTTATGAAAACTTATATATCGATTTGTAAGAGAGATAAAAATTTGTTAATAATGAACCCCAAATATTTCGTGTGCATATAAGGTTGAATACCTTGAAAGATGGAAGGAAAACGAAGATAACTTTCAGTTATTAACCTTTTGCATACGGCGTACAATAAACCGATTCCCTCTGTAGAACGGGAAATTTCATAAGAACGGCCACTAAGGGGGTTATATATATATATGTATAAGTATATATATATATATATAATATGTATATATATGTATGTACATATATATATATATATATATATATATATACACATATATACATTTATATATATATATATATAAGCAATGAAAATAATAAACCGATGAAGAAGAAAGATGTGACCATATCTACACGGATTTAAGAATAAGAGAATGAAATTCACAACAGAAATGGAAGTTTTGTAGTTAATGACCGGGGGGGAGTTGTGACCCTCCCCGGTCATTAACTACAAAACTTCCATTTCTGTTGTGAATTTCATTCTCTTATTCTTAAATCCGTGTAGATATGGTCACTTCTTTCTTCTTCATCGGTTTAGTATTTTCATTGCTTATTTTGTAACTAATTTGTTAGCAGCTTAGCGCTATAGATTACGCTTACGGTTCTAAATGATGTTCTTGTTTTTAAGAAAAACTTATTAGCTTTAGACACTTATATATATATATATATATATATATATATTCATTCTTGGGCCCGTATTCTTGGGATACATGCTATCCCACCCCGTAAGGAAAAGGTTAAGAATCAAGTTTGTTTTCATTAATCTTTACGTTACATATTAATTATATTCCCTTAAGTGATAGTGAGTATATGTTTTCTCCATCATTTATAAGGTCAGAATGTCGTATAAGAAGACCTCCAAAAACATATCCTCACATCACCGGGATAGTTTAACGGTTAGTAGATTTCATATCCGATCCTTGTGGACGCTCATTACAACTGAAAGACAATCGTAAGAGAAAAACCACCGAAAAGTCAATTTTGGGAATTTTCGTTGAATAAAAGTTTGCATAGTATCACTTAAACTAATCTATACTTTTATTTTGTAGCTATTTGCAAATATAGTTTTTTCAAATATTAATTATGCAAACATTTTTATTCTATCCTTTTAAATGCATTGTTTATGGCTTACATAAGTTCACCTAGCAGCACTGCTTGATATCCATATTTAATAATTTATATGTGTAGCCATTCAATTAAATTTCTTTTATGTAAAGTACTTTTAAATAAAATTTTCAAAAAATAATGACACCTTTCTTATTCAAATTTCGAGTTTTTAAATATTTTAAAAATATCAATTAATTTAATTACTTATCAAAATTCAATTGACAATTTTAAATGGAATTTTTCTTATAAAACAGTCTCCGGTAGACAGTTATGGAAGTATTAGTGCAAGTGTTTTAATTTCTAGCTGATCCAGCACAACTAAAAAAATTTAACTCTTAAAATTTTGAAGTCTATCATATGTGAAATTTCGGCTCATATAAATTGTATTTAACCCCAACTCCCTTTGATGGTAGATTTGAAGGGTTACGCAGAAGAAAGCAAAATCCAAATTGAGTTCTGAAAAATGTTACATGGAGAATTTCACCCAAAAATGTGTTTGTTTGTTAATTTTACAATCAAAATAAGCAATTACAGTTTGTGACTGTTAAACATAAATCGCCAGCTAGGAAGACTCGAAACAAATATTTAAACCTAATTTCATACTCTCGCCTCTTAAACTACCGTATTATCTCCCTGTTCTTATTCGGCCTCTTGTAGAGTCTATAAGGGCACTCGTCTCAGATGATCTTGGTAGGGCAAACTCTTGCCTCCCGTACAGCAACAGTAGAACGTCTCCTGCTCTCCTTACTTGCTGAATTCCTTCTTAGTTAGGAACAAGTCTTTTTTATGTACAGTCTTCTTACCGAAGTTATGTATTATCACTCCTAAAATTTCATACATTACCTGTATTCTTATTCGCACGCCCGAGTGAAAGCGATCTGAGGCAATTGCGAAGGAATTTTCAAAAATCACGACAGGAAAAGAACAAATAAAATAACTGATTAGTAACCAAAAAGGAAAGCAGTCATTTGAAAGTGTAAGTCATAGCTTTGTAGTTATATTTATGTAAAACTGAGGGGTGAATTCATCAGATGTGGTGCTCCATGAGTTCGACATCATAGCTGCAGCTTTAGTTTGTAATACAGAGGGATTTTGAATGAATCTAGGCTTCGTTCTCAGTAAACTGGTATTTGTGTGAAAGAGACTATATGATAGTAATTTTGCAGTACTCTGAATGGAAACACCACTGGTATCTTGAGCTCCAATACTATTACCCCTTCGGCCTGTAATGAGAATGAGAAGTCATTTTACAAAGTGCCCTCTCCCTCCCCGATAAAAGTAGGAAAGAAAAAAGTAAAATTTTCATTAATTTAATTCGAAAAGTCACCTATTAGGCTATAGATAAAACAATTATAGACGTGGAGAGTATACGTAAAAGTGTGGTTCATAACTTATTACACAATAATTGGATGGTTGTGCATAAATTCGACACACATATGCAACAGCTAGAATAGAAGAAGACCCTCCTTTGCTTACAACATTCCTCAGAAATATGAAAGGTTTTTAATTATTTTTTTTATTTTTATCAGTTTTCCTTTACCTTCTCTACTCGCCATTTATTGAACTAATCACTTCTTTGCAAAAAAACCTTTGCATAGCTCACATCCAGCAATGCGAACCAAAAATCATTTATGGTTATGTTAATCGGGGATTATGGCACAACCGAACAAACTATTTAAGGAGTGGAAGCAGGGAATTAAGGTGGAGTTCAACCACTCGAGCAATGAAAAATTAGCAGGGAGAGAGCGATCTAAGCTGAGCAAGCAAAATAATGAAATACAGGGTGTTCGGGTTAAATATATCCAAAATTCATGACTTATTTTTAAGGAACTACACATAACAATTAAAATTTTTTTAATTTAAATAGAAAGAACATCTCACCAAGTTTTAATATCAATCATAGATTTCTATCATAGTATCAGAGATTTCGATGTGTGCAACTTTTGTAGCACGAGTAATGTCTAAATGGTAATCCAGTTCTCTCCAAGTGTTTCATAGCATAACAGGAGTTATTAAACTTTTTAGCTTGGGGATTCTTTAAATACGTTGTGTATAAACAGAAAATTGAAACCGTGGATGAGTTGAAGAAGCGTATCATTCAAGCAATTCGTTTAATAATTCCTGATATGCTACGAAACACTTGGAGAGAAATGGATTACTATTTAGACGTTACTCGTGCTACAAAAGGTGCATACATCGAAATCTATGATACTATTTCGAAGTATGATTGATATTAAAACTTGGGGAGAAGTTCTCTCTATTTAAATATTTAAAAGAAATTCTAATGGGTAGTTCCGTAAAAATAAGTCATGACTTTTGGATACCTTTAGCGTCATTCCATCTTCAGCAGTCCGCTCACGTAAACTAGTTAAAAAACTGTAAACTATTTAAGTAATTAGTCAGTTTCTTAATGTGGAGACCTTGGAAGTTTCCAAGCAATATAATTTAGCAAGCAACAATTTCTCAGTTAAGTCTGCTTCAGAAAAAGGTTAATAAAATTAATAATTTATAATTCCTAGACATTGATAATTTATTTAAATATTTTGATACTAAATATTTTAATATTTATGACTATTTATGCTTCTCTAACTAATAACAAATAATTTTCGGAATGAAATTAAGATTAGTAATTTCTTAACTTAGTCTAATTTTTAATTCGTTCTTCAGGTCAGTGGCAGCATTTTAGATTTAAGGGACATACATCAGTGTCATAGTGTGACTTTTCTGGAGTCACAATATGCCCTAAATGGCTACATATTGAGAAGGTTGGTTGGTTGTTTCGGATTTAAAGGTGCAAGGTCCAGAGAGGACAAGCTGAGCCAGCATATTGAGAAGGAAGAAGAAAGTGCTTGAGAAAAGGTTAGTAAAATTAATAATTTATAATTCATAGACATTAATAATTTATTTAAATATTTTGATACTAAATATTTTAATATTTATGACTTTTTATGCTTCTCTAACTAATAACAAATAATTTTATGAATGAAATTAAGATTAGTAATTTCTTAGTCTAGTTTTTAATTTATTCATAAGGTCAGTGTCATTTTAGATTTAAGGGACATAGATCAATGCCAAAGTGTGACTTAATTTCTGGAGTCACCTTATGCCCTAAACGACTACATATTGAGAAGGTTTGTTTGGTTGTTTTGGGTTTAATAGTGGAAGGTCCAGAGAGGACAAGCTGCGCCAGCATATTGAGAAGGAAGAAGAAAGTCTGCTTGAGAAGAGGTTAGTAAAATTCATAATTTATAATTCCTAGAAATTAAAAATTTATTTAAATATTTTGATACTAAATATTTTAATATTTATGACTTTTTATGCTTCTCTAACTAGTAACAAATAATTTTATGAATGAAATTAAGATTAGTAATTTCTTAACTTAGTCTAATTTTTAAATTTATTCATAAGGTCAGTGTCATTTTAGATTTAAGGGACATAGATCAATGTCAAAGTGTGACTTAATTTCTGGAGTCACCATATGCCCTAAACGGCTACGTATTGAGAATGAAGGAGAAAATAGGTTAACACTAGAAAGACGGGAATTTTTTTCGTACAAAAAAGATTGAACGCCGTCATTTTGACAGTTAAAAAAAATCAAGAATTTAAAATATTTAATGGTTTTTTAAATGGTAAATACTTTAAAATTTGAACTATTTCATACCAATATATGATACATTAGTATATATTTAGATATATATTCATGCAGGTATGCCGAGCTGACAACCTTGTATGGTTTATCCATAAAAATATATGCCTGGTTTGGGCAGTCCTTATTTTTCAACACCAATATTTACGAAGAGCCAATATTTATGTTATTTGCAGAAGGGGAAGAGACGAAAAGTAACTGACATTTTTTCGGTATTATTTTAAAGATTTTTGCCTGTTTTCTATATTTCCGTCAAATCGACAGCTTTCAGTCTTTGTAGGTATACAACACTTTTTTCCCCCTCTTTACTATCGAATTTTACTATCGTAGTTTTGTAAATGTGCGTGCATATTTCACGTAAAATTAGAAAAAGTCTATTTCAGAAGCCTGAGGACATAAATACAGACATAGCGCTCAATAGTAGGTCCAAAATCGTCAAAATGACGGCAGCCGTCTTTCTAGTGTTAAATAGTATTTTTTATTCAGATAAAAGAAATGCCGGAGAAGATTACTATAGAAGAAATTTCTTTAAACCTACTGTAATAAGTGTTTGGGCGTTTTGCGGTTCACATCTCACCTCCTGAAGATGGCTGATTTTTGCCTTCTGAATTCGAATGAGATCTAATATGCAGTTTATTGGGAATATTTTTTAAATTCAGGCAACATTATTCATTAAAATTGAGGCTTTTATTTTATATTTTTCAGTTTTTAATTCCTTAGACATTGAATTATCTTTACGTTTATGGTCTCTTCTATTGATGCCACAGCCAATTAAAGCAAACACTGACTTTGTATCTAACATGTGCCACAATTTCGGTGAAAATTGTGTTAATATCAGATAAAAATAGGGTTCGATAGTTGCTTTTCCAAAGAAACCCACAGGTGCAGACTTTCCTCATATGATTCAACTCAGGGTGGTGAAATTAAAATGAATGTTCCGATTATTTTTAATTAACAGATAAAGGATACCCAAAAGTAATCTAATATTTGATTTTTTGTTATCAATTTAGGCCTACTTTTTTTTTCACGTCATATCCGTCCATTGTGTTAGCGTTTTTATTCAATGAATAGGTAACTGATACATATTGGTCCTGCGAGAGACGTGAGTATTAAGACATTCATTAATCACGTTTTAGGAGAGCGGTAAACAAAAATAAAACACGGTATTATACCTAACATGCCGTAAACTAATTACAAGCTCATTAAAATGCTGCACCTTTCCTCAGGGGGATAAATAAAAACTGCATGTGTCAAAAGTACAATGTGACAGAAAATGGAAAATTTTTTCTTAATGAAAATTGTATCTCCCTTTGTAATGATCGCGTGAATGCTTCGTAGAATGTAAAACGGAAACAATCTTGTAGGCGTCATTTAACGGAAGTAAGGAAATGGTCATTTTCTTTTGACCCAATTTTTTTTATCGATGGTCAAAGAATCACCCTGGAGCAAACATTCTGGAGCAAGTGACTTGAGCTTCCTTATGTTTTTCACTTCATAACTGGATACTTAGGGCTAAAATGTGTAGAGATGTCAAAAGAATTTCATCCCCCAGGTGGGGATTAATTTCCTCGTACCAACAGGATTATGATAAATCACTTTATAACATTCCTTCCATGAGTTGACTTTTAGTTCAAAGCTTCACCTTCCTATTTTTAGCCAGTATTTTAACCCATTAATGCCCAACATCGAATTCTTTAATTTTCTTTACCTAATTATGTTCGTACAGATGCAAAATGAACTGAAAAAATAATAAAAAAATTCCTGCATTAAAATTTTAATTTTTATTCAAAATAATGTTACCGTCCTATTAAAAGGACGCTAGGCACGGGAGGGTACAGGTTTTACACAAACACTTCAACCCTTAGATCTTCTAAAACTATTCCTTTTAATGTCGTTTTTAGATAAATAAACGCATGAAACCAATGGAACTCTGCGAAAAAATGCATAATAAAATAAACACAAGGTTTTTAAATTGTATTTTAATCATTTAAAAGAAATCAAAACAATTTAAAAAGCCGAAAATGTCAAAAATAATAGCTTAAAAGGCACAAATTTAATAAATTATGTCTTATGATAAATTTTACACACTTTTATATTTAAATTTACATATAAAAGGGGCTTATTAAAATACAAAATAATGAAAAAAGCTATTCGTAATTTTTTTTTTTACACAATTTATATACAAGCTATTTTGTGCGAAAGATTTCGAAGCATTTATCATGCAATCCAACTAAACATTTATTGCATTTTCTTGTGGATTTTTTGCCACAGTAGGCGCATCTTAGCTGTTTTGGATTCACAACGATTAAATTATCTTTTCCGCCATACCGGACATCACCAGACACTCTTTTTGAAAGTATTTTTGGTTTCCCTGCAGCCAGACTGTTATTTGGTCTCTTACTGTACTTAGAAAAATATGTCTGACGGATTTCTCTTCTAAAGTAGAGGATATCCCTTCTGTTACTGTCATTAGAAGGGCATATTCTGTACAATAGCCACGCATTTTGGATTGCTGCTTCTAAGCTAAACAAAAACAGTGACCACCCCCATTTTTTTGACCGTATGGAACACTGTATTGTGTCAGATTTTGATCCATTTGATCGGTGCCTCCCATAAATTTATTATATTGAGACACAATATACGGTTGGTCAATCCCTACAAATCTTTTATCAATATTCGACCAGCGTATGGCCTGAGCTACAGGTTCAATACCATAATGGTTAGACGCCAAAGAAATGACACTATTGTCATTCCACCGAACCATTTTAAAATTTTTGCTGTTCTGAAAATCAAACTTCCCCTACTCTTCTTTTAAGAGATTTAACATCTCAAGTGGACATTTTTAGTTCTATTAACCCGTATAGTGCCAGTCATCGGTAACTTCATTAGATGGTGGGTCCAAATAAATATCCGCTTCATGGATGTATCATTATCAGATAACTCTGCCATTAAAGCTAATGCCTCTCCACAGTCAAACTTAAATAAAAACAAAAATATAAATAGAGCTTTAAAACTTATCGATTGCTCATTTCAGTATATTTAGATCAAATATAATTTGGATTAAAAGACAAAATTCTTAAAATTTATTAAATTATAGACATTTAAAATACACATATTTTTTAAAAATCCATACAATTACTTATGTACTTCGTAATTTTTCTTTATTTTTTAAAATCACTAAATACAGAACACATCCTTTAATTAAAATTTTTGTATTTAAGAGGCTAATTTGTTAATACATTCATTACATTATCAAGAGGCTAATATTTCTCTTAAATAAGAAATTTTTTTAATCATTCCTTAATCAACAGAACATTTATTTTTAAATTATTTTCATAAATAAGGAATACTCAGTAATCTTTATTTATAAAAATAATTTATAACATCATTTTTATGAAAATAAATAGCATTTCCTTTTCTCTATGGTAATAAAACATCATAAATTGAGAAAAAAAGACGCATTCGTATAGCGGAACAGGTCAGAAAAACATGTACCCATCCGTGCCTAGCGTCCTATATATAGAACGCTACGCAAAAGAAAATATAACAGTGTTAAAAAATAATTTTAACAATTTTGAAAGATACATATTTAAGAAAAGAGTATTGACTCATATAACAGCATAAAATATTTTCGTAACATTGAAAAACAATAAAATAAACTTACTTTTTGCGTGACGCTCTTTTGAAAACCTAAAAAACTACTAACTCTGACTTTAGACCCTCAAAGCAGAAATAGAACATTAATGTAGTGCTACCAACTGATGGATAATAAGAAATAGAACACTTTATCATGATATTCTGCTATTTGGATCGAAAAAAAATAATAATTCAGTGATTTAGAGCTTATTATGTAAGCGTCCTTTTAAAAGGACGCTAGGCACTAATGGGTTAAGGGAAGAAGGGACCTTCATTATCGTTCTTCTTTACATTTCAATATACCATAATTTATATACACCATGAGTATAATTAATATTCTTTTCTACTATACTGGAGATACTTAGAATTCACAACTAAGTATTTTGTGGAGGAATAAGACCTGATTATCAAAAAATTCTTCAAAAATGCTACAATTTTTCAAAAAGTTACACGCGTATTCATTTTCTTCTGATATCTTCCAAATTTCTAAGAATTGTTAATTGAAGTGTTTGTCATACAACTGTGCACAATTCTTTGAAATCACAAATATTTTTCCAATTTATAGACCATAAATTAAAGTAAAAACATAAAAACTTGAAAAAAATAACAGGAAGAAAATACAAAAAAATTATTTAAGACTTTTGATTCATACAAAAAAAACAATGCACGTTTATATTTATATACAGATGGTAAACTTATAATACAAAATTTAAGGATTTTAATTACTATAGAATGCGCCTAGTGTATTTTGGAAAACTTTAGCATTTTTGAAAAATTTTTTGAAAACATGCATCATTCTGCCAAAAATTCCTTATTTTGCATTTTAAGGGTTTTCAATGTAGTAAAATAGAAAATTAATTATTCTCAACTTGTATATAGAGTTAAAATTTGTAAATTGAAAAATTCGAATTTGAAGGTCCCTTGTCCCCTTAAAGATTTATTTTGTAGAATGCATATCATTTCGTTAGCAAACCACACAAAAAAGTGGTAGACAAATCTTAATTCCTTTTCCCTCTCTGTCTTGTATACACATGGTACATATAGTACAGACAATTACGTTTAGTTGCCCAGTTTTAATGAAGTTTGTATGTATCTATGTGGGCACACATAACGAGAGTTAATCATCTTTTAACATCAAATCCTTTTAGCGGCACTTTGCTATTTATATTATATTTTGAAGGTGGCGTTAAAAGACAGTGTATAAATGCACCACATTAATAGGAAAAATAGACCCTATTTACTAACCTTCTAAATACACGCATGCATACATACGTACATATATAATATAGAAACCATGCACACACACACACAAACATATATATGTATGTATATATATATATATATATATATAATATTAAAAATCTAGTAATTTCTAAAGTCAACACTCTCAACTTTTAAAAACCATTAATTCCTCACTCTACTATTCAAAATTACATACCCCTTTTTAATCTTTTTAAGTACTTAATTTTCCCTTGGGCATTCGTGTTAAATTCCATTCTTACAGCCTTCGGCAAAATCATTCAAGATGGCTGACTTTTTGACGAAATTGGACGCGACGCGGCGTGGGGTCTAAAAAATTCAGATTTGCACATAAACACTAAACTTTTAGCCAATCAGCTATTAAATCACGCCCTTTAGCCACGTGATGGAATGAAGTTTATATAAGTTTCAGCATACCTCGAAGAGCAGATTTTTGGCGTGGCACTGTTGCCTAGTAAACCGCCGTCAGCGATGTCAAGAAATAGATAATAAAAGTATTGTTTAAATGAAAAGATTCCTAAATTCTTGGTCACGACTACAGATTCCTGAGGTGTGACATGTTGACTCTGGTCTCCGTTAACATGGGACTGTGTTGGCATGTTACATATATATATATATATATATATATATATATATATATATATATATATATATATATATATATATATATATATATATGTATATATACAGAAGGTTGTCCGCACTTTATGGAAACGATTTTCATAGTTCAGTTTTATGCATAAATGCCATATTTTTTTCGGCGATTTGCTTCTATCTGATAGCCATGATTCTAGACATTAGCTATGGCTTGAATTTTCGATTAAAGTAAACTTTTTCTTAGTACTGTCATGTCAAATTTACCCCATTTCTCTAGGATCGTTTTCGTCCATTCAGTGTTCTTGGATGCCGTTTTCGTAAGGCTCGTTTTAATAAACCGAAAACGCAAAAGTCCATTGGAGAAGCGTCTGGTGATTTTACAGGTATTTCATTAAATGGGATAAACTTTATTTTTGTTTCTGATTCTTTCTTTGCTAAATAAGCGGCAGTTGATTTAGACGTGTGACTAGAGGCTTTATCCATATGAAGCTCAACTTTATCAATGTCCTTTCCATATCAGGCTGGAATTTCTTCTTCAAAAATTGGTTCCAAAATATTCTGCTGATAGTAGAGTGAATTAATTGTGGCTTTACTTGAGACTTTTTGATTTTACTTTGCCGTTGTAACAAAATCCTACACCTATCATGAATCCCTTGGGGAATTTTTCTGTACACTGACGAAGGCATTCTGACGATGTACGGTCATTCACGTTAGTTGAGCAATAGAAAAGTGATCCTTTTTTATAAAAGTCGCTTAAAAGTACACCCATGCCTAATCGCGTGTCACCCCAAATTTCCATTTTCAGCAGCTAGGCGTTTTTCATATAATTTTCTACAATTTGTTTTTCTTTCAGCAATATGATTTGGTCAAAGCAGATGAACTTTAGGTTTAAACATCTTTTTAAACTTCAAATTTTTATGAATGATTTTACTTACAGTGCCAGAAGACATTCCTAGTTTCGATGCAATGGATCTTTGAGTTGGCGAATTTTCTTTTAGGATCAGTGGCTTCACTTTCTTGATATTTACCTGCGTTCGAACAGTCTTAGATTGAGGTTTCGCGGTCATGTTTTCATTTTTACTTTCAGTTAGTTTTTTTTTCCTTTCAAATTTAATATATTATAAATACCCTTTTTTGAAATGCCATTACCACGATTTTTACACAGCTTTATAATTTGTTGATACGAATATTTTTTCTCGGAAAGCGCAGTTACGTAACCTTCGAGCTATCTATCAGTTTTAGGAGCCATTTTCAAAATAAATCTTTTATTTTACATTCTAATGAAAGCAAAGCAGTAGCAGACGATTATTCGGAAGTTGCCAAACTTTTATCTAAAAATACAAACGCCAAAAATAAATTACAAAATAGTTTCCATAAAGTGTACGAACGACCTTCTGTATATATTAAAAGTGGTAATTATTTTAAATGTGCATGGAGTGTAAGAATGCTATGAAAGCAAATTATATCCGAAGGAAGTACGTTCCCCTCAGTTCGCAATGGTCTAACACACCTTTTATCGACACCAGCAATCTAGGTTAAATCACAACCATACATCTGAAGGAAAAAAAAAAACTGTCGATCACATTTATGCAACATGAGTGGGTATCTAAAGATCGATTATTGCTGCTTTTGGCACTTATATAATATACAATCATAGCCAAAAGAAGTAAGTGACACATAAAATTGGAAATAAAAATGAAATAACCTCATTTCATGTCTATATTTATAAATTTCTCCTTAAGAATTGTACAGAAACTGGAAATCATTTTAATAATTGAGGTAAAGATTGCTTTATTCCCATTTATAATTCAGATTGGCTAAATTAATTGGATGAACAAAAATTCATAAATATAAACGAAACAGATTTCATTTTTGTTTCCTATGAGAGAAATGGTAGCAGACAAATAAAAACTGAACTCTAAAAATGAGCGTAGCATAAAAATTATTTAAAAATAACATTTATGATAGCACAAGAGAAAAAAAAGTATGCTTACCACTAGATAAAAATTTAATAGGATTACATGTTAAACAACGAAACAATTATTCAGCTTATGTCACTAGGAAGATAGGTGTAAAATGGGATTTCCTCTGTAGTTAAAATTGAAGTAATTCAAAGTAAAAGAGAAGTGTTCAGAAAAGCTGCAAATATATTTAAAAAATGCAAAACTTAATGATTCTTTTGAAAGTTTTGAATTATTGTTCATAAATACTCAAAATTTGATTTTATGATTATTTTCTACGTGGAAGATTTATTTCTGTTCAACGAATTTCAACTACATTAGTTGTCGCATTTACTCACGTTTATTGCATATATTTCCTCGGTAAAAAACTTTGAGATTTTGTTTTTTTATTGCTTATATTAAAATAATACAGAATTACTTGAAATTTCTTTTTTCAAAAGTACGTACAAATCGATATATATCGATATGTACGTACTTGTATATATCGATCTTGTATACACCAATATTTATATGTACCTATCTATATATCGATATATTTGTTTACAGAGATAGTAATATTATAATTGCACGAAATTTAACGAGCAAATTTAGATAAAACAACTGTTGATTTATTCTGCGAAGTCACTTACTTTTATAATACAATAAACTTCACAAATTTGTTCTTATTAACTTTTTCTATAGAAAATTAAGTCTATGCTCTAGTTTATATAATCATAAACTAAAGGCACATATTTTTTTTCCAATTCCATTGACAGTATTGAGGAAGACATACTAATGAATATTTCCAATAGTTGTTCCTATATGAACTCTCTTCTTTAATTATTCATATAGGAGCCGGTGAATTTCAAAACTGTCCTTATGCATAAGTGATATGTCCTTATGCATATTTTATTATTAAATAAATTTATTAAGGAAAAAGAGTATTGCTTCATAATTGAGTTAAACCTACATACAGGTGCGCCACTTTAGTCAGAATCCAGTAATCCAGTGATAATTTATTGACAAGTATATATATATATATATATATATATATATACTTGTCAATAAATGCGCATATATATATATACACACACACACACACACACACACACACACACACACACACATATATATATATATATATATATATATAT
Source organism: Dolomedes plantarius (assembly GCA_907164885.2). NCBI lineage: Eukaryota > Metazoa > Arthropoda > Arachnida > Araneae > Dolomedidae > Dolomedes > Dolomedes plantarius. Next base: position 34,943,010 of record OU015498.1, read on the forward strand.
ATATATATATATATATATACATACGCACAGACATACACACACATTCGTTTAATGTTTTTTAATCAGAAATCCGTACATATGTGTTTGTTGAAAACTTATTCTTTTAAGTTTTAATCAAATTTCTTGAAAGAATAATTATTTTATTTATATTAATGGAAAAGTTCATAAAACAAAATGGGCAAAATTAAAGTTGTAAAGTGAAATTCTGTTTGAAAGACAGTGTAAAAATTGAATTTAGTTAATTAAGTTATATTGTAGTTTAGTCAGTTCTAGGACGTGGTCGTTTTGTAGAACTAATTACGCCCGTAAATTTGAACCAACTGTTACTGGGATGATTAAGCCACCGAGACAAGGTTCCAGACAGATAGTAAATAAAGTTTTAGTGGTTCTATTCTTCCCAATCTAATAATGCAACATTCGAATTCATTAACGAGGGTGAAGCCGCTTGATGACTTTGAAGAGCTGCTCTCTCCAGAATATAGTAAAAATCGTGGCATGAGGTTGATTTTTGTCATCAATACCAAATATAGGAGCTTTATGAAATTTTTATACCATTCGTTAATGCATAATTTCAGTATTTTGAAATTTATCATTGAAACTCGTTCAGCTTAATAGGGGAGGTTATTAATTCCAAGATAATTTCACAAATTGAAACAGTCTATGAAAAACGTTATTTTAACCTTGAATGTTTGGAAATACATTAAAAGGATTTTCTGTTTCTGAAATTACCTTGTTAGAAATAGATTCCCACAATAGCATTTTTGAAGGTGTTTGTAAATTCTTTAGTGGCAGTTAACATAAAGGAGTAAGATTTTTCATGCTGACCTGTCTATACGAAGCGTGTTGCGTATTTTTAAATATGTCATCAAGTATCTCTGAAAAATTAGCTCTCTCGCTTTGTAATGTACTTTTCCGTTGATTTTATTATTTGGCTGGTTAACAGTGCTTTCTAGGCATCATATTGTTTCACAGGTAATACAAATTATTTGACTATAGGACTGCGAAATATTGAGGAACATGTTTAATTCTCGCCGGTAATTTTTTTTATTTACTGCGATGAGATTACTGAAAACAGTGATTGGTAAGGTAGAAGTTGGCAAGATATAGAATCCATGGGTTTCCTCATTTGTAAATTATTATAAAGGTACGTGGATCAGACTGTGAAATCATGTTTAACATTTTAATGTTTATCAGTGAAATCGACGTCATGATTTTTTAGTATGATTGTCATACCATCTGGAAGGAAAGCTGAAGGTCACGGTTTGAGGAAAAGCAAGGTGAAAAATAGCATGGATATTATAACATGTGATCAAAAAGTATTGAACTTTTAAGCATTAAGATTTTTCATATATTTTTGCGTTTTTATTTAAATTTCTTATTTGATAAATAACAGAACCTGTTCATAACGATTTCAAAAAGGAAAAACTTTAAAAATTGAGCTTTTTTTTTTCGCATGACATTGAAATGAGTAACATAGCAGTGAGACCTTTGACACTTAAACCGGTCTTTAACTATATGCGGAAAACAAACATCGAAAACTTGAAAAAGATTTTGCTAGAGAATATATTTTAGGCGAACGCTCGACTGTGTGTTTGCATAGGCTTGAAAATTCAATAATACCGCGTTTCGGCTACAAAAGCTATACTTTTCGCCACAAGACTATTTTACGTGTAATTATCATGCAAATAAAAAAAATTGAGATGACGCATAAGAAAATCCCATAGTTATTCTTACTATTTAGGTAAGTGAAGATCTTACGTCCCTTTTTGACATTATGGTATCCGTAAGTGAAACTTAATTTCTATAATAGCTTGTACTTTGTTAACCTATCTTTGAAAATAAATTTTAATTTTTCCCTTAAAAATTTTTTTTCAAAGGAGTAACTTTCATCACCATTTCAGATAACTACCCAATTATATTCCACTAAGTAGACAATGTAAAATTGCGCAAATGCATCAAACATACAGATACGAGTATGTTTTCATTGTTGCTTATGCCGTCTGGTCGCAATGTATTCCAGATCAGGTCCATATAGGTTTGCAGTCTGAGGGATGCGGCTATGGTTTATAACGGCACACTAAGTATCAGAGTTCAAGGTAGCCAAGTTCTACCTCAATTTTGACCGAGCATCCACAGGGGCGACATCTGGGGGGATCATACCCTCTCCCACCCTCTCTGACATCATAGAGGGACTTTCTAGGCTACGGATTTAACGTGCCCATACCCGGCCTAGACAAGTAGGTATTTAATGACAAGTAGGTATTGAATTTACAAGTAGCAAGAAATATGAGAGAGGTTTTGCCCGATATCACTGTAGTGTTGTTTCCCTCGATCAATTATTGCTTGGTGCAGTTTCAAGTTTATTGCATAATTATCTGTTGATTTCTGTTCTGGTTGCTTGGTGGTGTAGCCACTGACCTCATTGGAATCGTGAAGTCAATTTATAGATTGCGATATTCTTTTAATTGTTTTGCTTGAAAACCATACACATTAATTAAACTATACATATTAATTTATTTTATTAAAAAAAGCTACGATTTTTCTCTTTATTTTGCAGCAAGTACTGTTAATCAACTAATGGAGAAGTTTCAAACGGGACATTTATCGGTTGAAGACAAAAAGCTATCTGGAATGTAATTTTCCGGTTTCTGTGCCTTTTACAAATAAAATAAATTACGACACACTGAAGCAGACAAATTATATTTGAGCCACAGAGAAGAAACAAAACGTTGTAGACAGTATATATATAAATTTTATATATATAATGTAGGGATATATATAATGTAGGGATTCGATTCAAGCACCCTCAGTACCGAAGGCAAACACGCTACCTCTAGGCTACCTCTGGCTTAAACATACAAGTATAGTAGTGTATGATACAAATAGGCATAAGTTTTATAGATATCATATTTTCAAAACATCGAGATAGCGCATATACCTGAAATTCACTCTTTGTCAAAAAAGAAAAAGCTTTTCAGAGTAATTTGTAGAGTGTTATTACTTTAACTCTTCAGCGGGGGTACCAATTTTTGGAACACCAGCAGGCGCGCATGGCACAAAGTGCAACGTCTCTTTCAATCCTGATTATTTCTTTTGTAATAAACTTTTTTTTTTCAAATTGAAAATAATAATTCTGCTTTTTATGACAATATATAAATTGTTGTTAATATTGAGATATATTTATAATTAACGGCCGAAGACTGCAGATACAATCATCTTATTTCAAAACTGCCCGGTTTATTGGATCTGAGGACAACTTGCGAATGGATTCCTATTATGTCCAAAAACCTAAAAAATAATGAGACTGTCCATCTTCGTGATACGCTGGATACCGTGTAATAGCTGCATATTGGATCGACTACATCAACTCCTGCTTTTGTCGTATTGTAATCCAGTATAATCGTTGGTTTACCACGGTTAAATCACAACTACCAATGAATGGAAAGGAATACAAGGGTCAGAAAATCCGACTTGCATTAGAAAGGGTGTATATACAAATAGAAACTACTTAATACATTCAAACCTTACTTGTAAAACAAACCATTCAAAATCATGAAAATGTTGCACTTTGTACACGGTCACGCCCGCTGAAATCTTAACATATTTCTGTGGCGTTATGGCAGATGTTGATATGTCCGAAAAATTCAATTTTATGTTTTAAGTTGATATGTCGCACTTAAAATGGGGTTCTTTAATATGACAAAAGCTGATAGTGGAATTATGAAATAATACTATGCTATTCGTATTGGCAAATGCTGTTATGTGTGAAAGAGGTAATACTTGGTCCCTAATTGAATATTATATTGCCTAATTGAAAATTTTCATTGAAGACCAGCCATATGCTTGAGGTTGAATATGAGTATTAACTAAAGAATATTTGGATCGAGAAACTTAATTGAGCGATTTTATATTTCACAGCAAAAGTTACTTTTTTAATTTGCCGAAAACAGGAAAAAATGACATATAAACATCTGCCATAATGCCACAGATTTTAAACAAAATCTTCAAATACTCTTCTTAAAGTTAACTTCTTTCATATTTATTGTAATGTAAAATAAGCTGTAATTCAAGCATGCGATATAGTACGTATAATTCACTACTCAACATATTTGCTGCCTGCTTGGGAGTCGATAACTAATGAATTGTCAGACATACAGACAGATATGGTTAATTAAAGGCTATTTTTATTCATTTATGGTGTGTGTGTGGGTTTGTAAGCGATTTTTCACAGACATTGCCCTTGTTCGTCAGGTGTGCGAACATATTATTTATTATATTACTAATGAAATTAAGAATATAAAATGATTTTGGAAGGTGAAGGGCCATAACCAGTCTAAGACGATGTGGGAGGGGTGAGAGAGGTTAATCTTTTAGCTAGGCATTAAAGGAAAAAACAACAATAAAAAACCCTAACTAATTAAAATGCATGTTTTGTTTTAATAAAAATTTAAAGTAATTGAGGAACTGCTTTAAAATTTTAAAATCAGTTCCAAAATATATTGCAATAAAGTACTATGGGAAAATTTCAAGTCTCCTATGGAGTATAAACAAAAATTGCTTTATGGTAAAAAAAAATAAACTAATAAAATAAGAAAATTTAATGCATACTGTTGCCACCTTGAAATGTAAAAAAGGGATAAAAATAGATTATATGAACTTAGCATTTTAACAGAGAAATTTTATTTAATCGAGAAATTTTGAATGTCGTAAGTAAACATGTACACGCAAAATTATACTCGCAAAATTATATACGCTGTTGTTGTTTAGAATCCCCTTGGTGTAGGAAAGCCTACACCAAGTCCAAAGGACCTACGTCCTCAAATCCTAGGTCCTTGGTGAAGGGTAGTAAAGCAGCTTCACTTTAAAGGAACGGTGGACATTAAAATTTACTTTTTTTACTTTTCAGCATAGAGATACGAAATTTTGTACACATACACATTTCACTATAAATAAATAGAATACCTTAAAAGAAATTTCCAATCTCATTATAATTTTAAGATTTTTTAAAAAATTTGAAATTTTGTAAACAAAATTTTAAAATGCTCCTCGCTACTTAATTTTTGAGATATTTCCGCGATTTTACATTTTAATCTCTTTAAATTGTATAACAAACAAATCTGGGTATCAATTATTTAATCCCTTGAATAGTTAATTTTTGAGAGATTTTTTTCTGAATTCCATCCCGATTTTCATCAAAATTTTGCCTTTTGAAAAGTTATAAATCAAATTTAATTACCTTAATGAAGTCAAATTGTAAAATGCATACCCAGTTTTTTTGTAAACTGCATTAGGATTCTTACTTATCAATTTCATGAATTTTTGAAGAAAAATTAAGTAGCATGGAGCATTTAAAAAATCTAAAAACCTTGAAAAATCTGGTTGAAAAAAATCTGGAAAAATCTGAGTCCGACTTGGCACTTGACCCAGCACCTCCAGAGGTAAATGTGAGAACTTGGAGGACATTGCAGCCACGACCTATTTTACTTGCCCCGGCCAACATTAATGAACACGGCGGTGGATTTGCAGTGACTAGCATCGAACCAGAGACGTTCATATCACTGACCCGCTGCTCTTACTAACTGGACCACCGCGCCCAAATTTTATATGTGATGTATAGTATTTAATAAATGGTTCTTTTTTTTTTTAACTCAAAGCATTTTGTGAAGCATTTTAAGTATTTCAGGATCTGCTTTTTTTTTGCGCGTCAGTTTCCAAATCATGTTAAAGTACATTTTAAATACAATATTGTTTCCAAGACTTGTAAACTATACTGAGAAATTTCAATTTTGTTACTTCTTGATACAGTTTTTAGAAAACAGAATGAATATTGCATTTCAGTTCAGCTATGAATTAAACACAGTTAAGCCCCGTATAAATTGTAAATTAGAGAAATCTTCAGTTTTAAGATTTTTCAGTTGTCAGTTCCTCTTAGTAAATCTATGAATTAACAGTCTTCAGTTTCACATATAGCTGTGGCATATTTGAGAAATTTTGCAATGAGATAACTTGCTTGCCAACTAAGATGCTTTTATGTGGAAAATAAAATGTAAAATTAAAATACACGAAAAACTTTTCATGTACATTCATACCTCGGTACTCTGCTTCGAAACTAATCGCATTTCGACGCAAAAAAAATTGCTTAAGTACTCGACGTTTACTCGGTACTCGTATTTCGACGCGAAAAATATGATTCGGTACTTGAAAGTTTTCCCGGTACTCGTCACACATGCTTAAATACGAGGGTCATTTTTTAAGTAAGAACCGTTTTGGAATGGAGTAAGAGAAACTTTAGTTATGAACGTAAATTGTATCACAAACTAAAATATGAACATTTTTTCACTTTTCAACATAGTCACCATTAACATTTAAACATCTGTCAAGTCGTGTCACCGGCTTTTGTATTCCATCATCAAAGAACTCTGCCGCCGGACCGTTAAACCAGTTAGTAACAGTTTCTTTCAACATGTCATCATTTTCCAAGCGCTTTCCACCAAGAAATTCCTTAAGTTTTGGAAACAGATGAAAGTCTGATGGTACAAAGTCAGGGCTGTATGGTGGATGATCCAGTAATTCCCAATGAAAATTGTCAAACTCGACGGCACGGACTGCTCTCTAGCGGCGTCGTTCTGCTTCACGACGAAGCTCGGCCTCACGTTGAGGCAAGAACAAAGACGCAACTGGACAGTTTTCATTGAGAATTGCTGGATCATCCACCATACAGCCCTGACAATGAAAATTGTCCAGTTGCGTCTTTGTTCTTGCCTCAACGTGAGGCCGAGCTTCGTCGTGAAGCAGAACGACGCCGCTAGAGAGCAGTCCGCGCCGTCGATTTTGACAATTTTCATTGGGAATTACTGGATCATCCACCATACAGCCCTGACTTAGTACCATCAGACTTTCATCTGTTTCCAAAACTTAAGGAATTTCTTGGTGGAAAGCGCTTGGAAAATGATGACATGTTGAAAGAAACTGCTACTAACTGGTTTAACGGTCCGGCGGCAGAGTTCTTTGATGATGGGATGCAAAAGCCGGTGACACGACTTGACAGATGTTTAAATGTTAATGGTGACTATGTTGAAAAGCGAAAAAATGTTCATATTTTAGTTTGTGATACAATTTACGTTCATAACTAAAGTTTCTCTTACTCCATTACAAAACGGTTCTTACTTTAAAAATGACCCTCGTATGTACGAGACAACAAGACTCCGTTTCCGCATCCTGTCTCTCCAGACGAAAATAAAAACTGACATAGGTTGAATTACAAAATTTTGTTCGAAAGTATCACCCTGACAAAGCTTTAGCGAGCCGAGATGTGGGTTTGTTTTAAGATCAAACAATATCTCACTTCAGAACCCTTTTGAAACGTAGTCAGAAGCAAGTTTCTCTTGATAGGTTTGTAGTGAAACTCGCTAAAACCGTGTTCATGACAGGGATCGGTGGTGTTAAAAGACAGAAAAGAGGAAGAATCTGTCGTGAACCCTCTTTCTTTCACCGGTTCATTTAGATTCTTTTCCATTGCATAGGGACAAATGAGGTAGGGCAATAACGAGTCTCTCTTAACGACACAAACATAAATTTATTTGCAGTTTCACATTAATATAACAATTGCAAACAACCCTGAGCACGAGGTGGGCAAGCCTACAACATCTTACCAGACCTCGGCTGTACTACACTCTAATCTAGTAACATAAATAATTAATTCACTGTAGGCGAGACGAGCCTGCTTTATCTAGCCAGGCCTCCTGAAACTACTCTCAGAGAGACGATCTCTCTGTCCCTATTCTAATTACCGAATAATTACTAACCAGAGGCTAGACGAGCCTGCATGTATCTCGCCAGACCTCTGATTCCTACAAGAGACGCTCTCCTCTAACTCTATTCTAATCACCGAATAACTAACTAACCAGAGGCGAGACGAGCCTGCATATATCTCGCCAGACCTCTGATTCCTACAAGAGACGCTCTCCTCTAACTCTATTCTAACCACCGAATAACTAACTAACCAGAGGCGAGACGAGCCTGCATATATCTCGCCAGACCTCTGATTCCTACAAGAGACGCTCTCCTCTAACTCTATTCTAATCACCGAATAACTAACTAACCAGAGGCGAGACGAGCCTGCATATATCTCGCCAGACCTCTGATTCCTACAAGAGACGCTCTCCTCTAACTCTATTCTAATCACCGAATAACTAACTAACCAGAGGCGAGACGAGCCTGCATATATCTCGCCAGACCTCTGATTCCTACAAGAGACGCTCTCCTCTAACTCTATTCTAATCACCGAATAACTAACTAACCAGAGGCGAGACGAGCCTGCATATATCTCGCCAGACCTCTGATTCCTACAAGAGACGCTCTCCTCTAACTCTATTCTAATCACCGAATAACTAACTAACCAGAGGCGAGACGAGCCTGCATATATCTCGCCAGACCTCTGATTCCTACAAGAGACGCTCTCCTCTAACTCTATTCTAATCACCGAATAACTAACTAACCAGAGGCGAGACGAGCCTGCATATATCTCGCCAGACCTCTGATTCCTACAAGAGACGCTCTCCTCTAACTCTATTCTAATCACCGAATAACTAACTAACCAGAGGCGAGACGAGCCTGCATATATCTCGCCAGACCTCTGATTCCTACAAGAGACGCTCTCCTCTAACTCTATTCTAATCACCGAATAACTAACTAACCAGAGGCGAGACGAGCCTGCATATATCTCACCAGACCTCTGATTCCTATAAGAGACCCGACCCTTCTGTCTGTTTCTTACTTACTGACTCCCCGCGACCCCAAGCACCCTCTTGGGTTTAACGCCCCCGCAGCCAATCCTCTGATTGGTAGAGGGGTGGGGAATCACGGGTACAACATTTTCCCTTTATCTAGCGCTCATTTTCAAACATTGCACTACAGAACCCCTATGCAAATGCTTGTTTTATTGGAAGGAGACTTTCCTTCCAAGCAATAACCTCTCTCCTCCTCTACGTCTTCACCATCCCATTGTGCAATCACCTTCTTTCAGCACAGGTTGAGTGAGGATAAATTTTATTTTATTTTATTGGCCTTGTGACGAATTTGAAGGACTTTTGGTGTTATTAATAAATTGAAAAAAAAAATTATGGTGTGAATTAATGTCAGTGTGAATCAATTTAAACAAAGTCTAATGATAATATTTTTGCAAAACTGTCAAGCATTCATTATAAAATTTCTTTCTTCAGAATTTTTTTCTACTCACAGTTTTATTTGAAATATAAACAAATGAAAATATAAACAAATATTTTTGAAACATCGATAATCACAATAGCAATAAATATCCCGCCGTTCAGGCATACACAGTGGTTAGAACTGAAGATTAGTCTCTATGCAAGAAAACCTGAATACGCAGTCGAGAAAACATCGATCAATATAATCTTTATTGTTATATATTGTCTGAAACATCGATAAATATATTGTTATTGCTGTAAACAAATTTCATGAGGCACGAGACAACCTACTGGTTAAAACATCGTTTTTCGGCCCCGAGGATCGTCGGTTCGAATCCCGACAAGGGTCACTCAATGTCTTCGTGTTGACACCGGGTACACGCATGTTAAATCTTTTGGCTTGAAAGTCCTTTCGTGTGGTGGTGGGGGTTTGGCGGTGGATACGAGCCCCAAATATGTTGCCACTGGGGGTGGCCGGACTAACTGAGCTGGCACCAGGGCGCAATGTTTGTTCACCTGTACGGTGCCCCCATTACAACAAATCAACAACTTACTCGGTGTTCATAAACATATATCAAAAGACAATTTATCTACGCTGGAAAAAAAGTCATTTAACTTTCAAGAAATATGAATTATTTTAATGAATCTCTTTTAATCTCTTCGTGAAAGTCTTAAATATGAATACATAGTAAATGTGCTCAAATATGATTTATTCCATTTCGATAAACATTTCTCGCTGAAAATAGTAAAATTTTACGCCTGCTTAATCAACCAATGGCTTGTCTGGGATTTGTGTGTTAGCTGTCTTCTTCCCTTAAGCCACTATCACAACAGGTCATTAACGCTGAAACTATCATCCCTAACTCAACCAAATTGTTCCTGACACAGTTGGAATTAGAATCTCGAATGTTTCCGCAAGGCGTTCTGCTACAGGAATTATTTCTGGATTCACTTAGAAACACTTAAGAAAAAAAAATTCCTTCGCCGTTCTAATTATTTCAAGCTTTCGTTGGTTAGCGAGGAAAGAAGCGAAGGTTTTTCTTTGGCGGAAAAGGCGTTTCAGCTTCCGACGCTTCTTTCTGCGAAGAGAAATTGGATATAAACGTTTCCCTGTGCATTTTTTATTTTTTTTATTTTTTTGTTTATATTCGATACTGCACTTTTCTAGACGGGTATGTAGGAAAATTTTCTATTTTGATTAAAAGGTGTGATTCTAAAAAGTAGCAATTTTAACCACATCTTTGAAAGTGGTGATTATAGAAGTTAAAAGCTACATTTTACTTAATGATTCACGCGTGAATAATTTGTAATTCCGAATATAGAATTTTTAAAACAAAACTCTCGCTTTCTCGTTTCACATGTATAATTCAATTAATTTGATCTTTTTTTAGAAATTCAACTAGTTTTAGCATTTTAGCTTATGACGTCAGATACTGGCAGACATTTTCACCTACGACTTTTTATTTTATCGTAAAACAACTCTGCTAATTCAAAATACGAATCCAGACCAATCTTCTTGCGTTAAAAGAATACTGACTATTACACTGTGCACCATCAAGTCATGTTATTAACTTCTTGGACAAGCCTTACAATCTTCCCAGTTTTAGAGAGACCTGTGAAATATTATCCTCGAGTCAACATTAATATATCCGAAGTGGGACACCAACATAACAACGATGACTCTGTCACACAATGTCACTCATTTTTTTAAAATTAAGAACTGCTAGGTCAACTCAGGAATAAAACCCAGACACCTTGCTTTCCGGAAAGGTGTCTGGGTCCGGAGAGGTGATGACCACCACAGCGTTCAATATCGAGTCCTTTATGTCAAGAACGCTGCAAATCCACCGCCTTGTACACTAATGGTGGCCGGTGCTCGTAAAATATATCGTGGCTGCAATGTCCAAGTTCTCAAATTACCTCTGGAGCTGCTGGGTCAAGTGCATCGGTCTCGTCACTTGCCTCGGTTCTAAATTACGGAACCGGCCCTTTAGCCAAGTCGGACTCCGACCCTCGCGGTGCTATTAAAAACTGAAGCCGTACCACTCTACCCAATAGCCTTAATCGGACTTGAACTGATAGATACTATTGGTCATACTGTCAGAGGCATATATACTATCAGAGGCATCAGAAACAACAACAACAATACTTCTTCAATGTACCACTCCTTCTTCCTCGTGAAGTTACAGGCCGAAAGGTAGGGAGGCTTAGAGCTCGGGTGAAAAGCCACTTTTCCATTTACTGGGCGCAAGTGTAATCAAAAAGTTACTCCGACCCACCAAAAGTTAATCCGACATGAGATTATTGGCTGAAAACGCATGGATGCTGCTTGCAGCCCCGCAGTTTGAAGTAAATTTAGGATCATTGTAACACGATAGTACTAATTCCATATAATATTAGACTAGGTAACCAACCCGTGCCCCACTTAGCCTGGACTAATGTCAGGTTACCACGGGGAGGTGGGGACAACCGACGCCGATAACAGCACATCCTACAACTGCCTCAGAGGATACTACTCCCAGGGGAGAGTCGCAGTTACTCCCGCCATTACCTGTACCCAGTTGGAAGTTCATCGCGAAGAACTTTGGTGCTTTGGTAAGGAGTCACACTGCCAAAATGCCAGAACTCGGCCTGGTCTCAAGTGTACAGACAATGACTCCGCTACATGTCTTCGCACACTTCACTATAAAATAACTACATTGACAGGGGAACAAAACGCTGACCTTTTTTCTTTTCGGACACGTATGTTGTCCGCTATCATCAAGTCTATCACGAACTTGTATAATGAACCTCACTTTCTTTTCCGTCTATGAGAGCTCGGGAAGTGGTCTGATCTCAGGCAGGAATTTCTTTATTCCAAGCTGGGCGCTCGTATAAGGATGGTTACTCTGCCTCACATCCTCTCCCATTTTTTACCATTAAACAAATAGTCTGATTGAGGAACTGAATCTGGGATTTTGAGTCTTCTGTCAAGTCACCTGAAAAAACTTTTAAAAGAGAAAGGAAATCTGTGGGTCTATGTTAGGAACAGAGGGAATTATTGCATACGGTCAGACTGATTCAAGAGTTATGAAGCATCACCACATCGAACGGCATTTAATCCATACTTTATGTCATTCCAATAGTGTAGTCATAGATCCAACCTATAAATTCCACCTGATTGTGCCTGTGGTTGTATAAAAACGGCTCAATTTTGTCTACAAACACGTGGACTAGCAAAGTTTTGGCATTTAAAAACGAACTTAAGTGTTGACTGTTACACCATACATCAACAAAACATGTTATGAGGTTCCTCAACAACCCCCGTGATGGTCCATAGTCAAAATTGTAGTGGAACTAGGGGCTATGTTGTCTCACCTATATGGTGCATCCATTACAAGAAATCAATGAGTATTGATTGGGGTCGCGTTTATTGGGAAAAAGTTGAAAGGTAAATGTTCCTGCAGCATTGGAACACTAGCAACTTCTTTAACGAAAATCCCACTCTTATCCATCTAAGAAAGTCCGGAGGCTAAGATTTTAAATGGATGCCAAATTTTACTTTAGTTGAATTTTGGCGTCATTATAAATATGACTCAGCTACAAAATCTTACTGACACATTTTCACCTTTAATAACTAGCCTGATTCAAGGTTATCTTGCTTCTTGCTATCTTGACAGCTGTGCTGAACAATACTTAGTAAGGCCATTTCAGGATCAAATATTTTTCTTCTAAAATTTTATAGAGAGTAATTTTGTTTGAGGATGTTTGTATCTATGGACTGATTTAAATCGAGCATAAATGATTAAATCTAATTTCGGCGAAAAGGATAATATTTATGAAACTAAGATGGAAGCAGTTTAAATTGCACCCCATCAAAGTAGTCAGTGTACAGAAAACAAGACTTATAGAATACAACCCTGATTTTTTTTCTACGGGATACTTTTAGATTACCTCTTACGGAAAGTTACCAAATCTCTGTTTGAAATGGGCACTGAGGGTTTATATGACGGCTTGAATATTGTTTTACAGGTTACAACATTTTTATTTCTGATTTGGTGGTATTTAAAATCAATCTTTCGGAAGAGATTACTATTGGGCCAATGCGATATCTTTATGTACGTATTTAAGTAGCAAAAACGTCAGTAAAAAACAAGTTGTGATGAAATTAAGTATCAACAGGTCTAGGATTTGAATGCGGCAGTTTTATTAAAATGTTATTGAGTCAGGTGAGGTATGATTTCGATGAGCGTTTCCTAATCAACAACACTATGTAATAGAGTCACAACTTTGTCATAAACTATTAACTATTGAGATTGAAACTATTTCAGACGTAGGCAATTTCCAGGGTTTTGTGACGAGTTCCACTGATAGGCCAAATGCAGAAACATCATGTTTGGCCTAATTCTAATATAGATCATTTTAACATTGGAAATGCTGATGGAATATATTAATGAAAACACCAGTGTTGAGTAATAAGATTTAAACTACATAAATATTGCAAAATAGTTTAGTTTCGAGTTAGAAATTTTACAGCCGATAATTTCCATTTAAAATATTTATAGTGTCCAAATTGTATTGCTTATAATCTACCCCGTTATAACAAATTACTTTTAATTACACACAAACAACTGCGGCGAATTTGAGTAATCGGATTCTTCTTAATAGTTTTTGTCTTACATTCTTAAATACTCAGTTTTCTTAACCATTGAAACCCTCTCGCATAACGCTGTTTATCCCACTAAATTTGTTAATGTTATTCTGATCAATACATTATGGAACTCTACTCAAATTGCCACTTTTCAGTAAAGGAATATAGGGAAATAAAAAAGACGCACATGACGTTATGCTTTTGTTTGAGAGGTATTATAATTTTTTTTTAATCTCAACGGAAATCAAGTTTTCTTTGATTTCACATTCCTATTGCAATTTTCTCGGGGCTATGCTTTTCGAAAACCTTGTACACCTTTATTTAGAGAAGCACGAAGACGCAATCAACGATATACAGATTAAGAAACAGGGCATTAGCGAGGAGCAATTTAGAGAGAACGTGATTAGAGTCTAGCAAATTTAAGTCGATAACATGAAGCAACTTAGATTCAACAGATTCCAGAAATTGGAGTGGAAGCAAACTCTACAGACAAGGTTTGGAGATTATTAAGGAAGCAGCTAGTGGAAGACAGAACCCAGCTGAGAGATTCGGGAATAATTTAGATTGTTTCAATGGCGTGATCTCAGGTATCTTTTTAGCCATACTTTAGTTGTACGCTAAGTTGAGTTTTGGCCAAGTTTTGTTTTAGCTCTAAGCTTGGCTGAAACTCTTTATAACTCCTTAGTAATAGATCTTCGCAATCTCAAGTCAAATTATTTAGACTGATGTCGTCCTCAGCTCAATCATTCTCTGACGACGACATTATCGCTAACAGAATTAGCATCACTCGAGTGAATATTCAAAATATTTTATTCACACGATTCACAAATGAGTTGAGTATTGCCTTTTGTCGAAACACAATACTCAACTTATTTACAAAACTTATTTACAATCAATCAATATATATATATATATATATAAACTAATCTACCTGAGTCATCTGGCTTTGACTGAGAGCAAACAAAAACCTAGTGCGTTTTCGGGGTCACACTCCCTCGCACATAGGCGTGTCATGCTTCTAACTTTTTTTTTGGGGGGGGGGCACGAATTGAATTCAGTTAGGGACCTCTCCAACACATTGACCTCCGAACGATCCTTAAAATATGAAATATTTTGATTTTTTTTTTATTTAATAACATTGGAATTGATATTTGAGTAGCATTCAAAAGTTATACAATGAGAAATATATATATATATATATAATATTAATAATAATGAGAAAAAAATAGCATCGAATTTTTGTTACGGATGATATCATTGTTAAAAACTATGCTAAGGCAAAAGATATGATCGGAATCTTCAGTTTCACAATTTGAAAAAGCGGGGCAAAACCAACTTTCTTAAAAGTTTTCTACAAGTTTCCGATTTTAACTGAACTTCTATTAACGTTTTAATTCATTTCAAGTTAAGTTGGGGGGGGGGGGCGACGCTACGCCTATGCCCACGCAAAGTTTTCTCCATCACCCCAGCGCCGACTGACCCACCGTGGGTTTGCTTCTCGTGGGACCCCACGGAGTAATCCCCTTCTCTCGTAAAGAGCACCATGCACGACAACTGAGGTACTAGATTTCTTCAAAATATGTTTTTCGTGATTAAAGAACCGAGTACATACACTGCAAATAAATGACACTTTATACTGAAACTTAGATTAGAAATAAGTAATAGTAGTTCTCTCAGAAATTAGATGAAATATTAATAAACCAAGGAAAGGATATGTAAAATTATATAACAGAGATATAATAACCATTATCTTTTTGGTTCCAAGAGATTTAAAGCGTTACGATAAAGCCTGCACAAAGTTTAATGTAGGTAACAACCCTCTATATTTATCGTGTATGGGAATGTTAAATCTGTAAGCCAGAATGTTCCTCTGTGTGGTTTGTAAGGAAAAGAGGAGGGCACGAGCCACCCAGATATCGCTTTGGGGGTGATCGGTCTAAATTGAGGTGGCAACAAGGGGCAATATTGGTTCACCTATTACGATGCTCCAGTAACAACCAAATACCAACTTTCACGGAGTTCAATGTGCGAATGTCAAAAGACAATGTACCTGGTCCGTTAGAAAGAAAAAACGCTGTTGATTATACCTTTCTCTATAAGCCCCGAAACATGGTAATTGACCACAGCGTCTAGATTTAATCATATCTAACACGGCCACATTATCCGAATTAAAGCACAAAGGTATTTATTTTCACGTTCAAGTATATATATAGCATTTGGTTTAAATGTGTAAATCCGATTCAAGAAACATTCACTGGGATTAAATGCGTATGATTTACGTTTGAACTTCTATCGTTTAGCAATACACGCCAATCAATCAAAATCTAAAGATGGGCAAGGTTACGTTACTATACAGGCGTCTATGGTTTTCGAGCTAATCACCAGTACACAATGATGTATTCAATTTCAGATAAATATCACTTGACACAAATCATGACAAATGGTTTTGACGGTAGCTTTATTTACATCGCCTTTCGTCGCAACGTCTCCATGATATTATCTACAAAAAGCGAAGTTGGTTAAGTCATGTTTAAACTCTTACTAAGCTTAACAATACGGCTTTATTTGTTCTTCAGGCTGCATCTTCATTGAGACTTCCCTTATTTTTAATACAGTACTGATCGCATATATTGTCCGAAGTTTGATCTTTCTATGTCAAGACATAAAATACGTCAGTTAGGAAAGCGGCTTATATAGCAAATACTAATTGGAAAGAAATACCTTTAGAAACATTAAAGAGAGCCAGTTAGAAAAATCACTAATAAAGCATTCATTATGAAAATATTTTCGAAAACCTGTTTCCAGAAATAGTTAGTTTTCAAGGGACTCTTTTCGAGAAGTAACACTTTTATGCATTACACTAACTATTTTCCAAAGCAATAGTTTGTATTTTTTCCTCCATTTACTGCAGATAATAGCGAGTTATTACACTATGGCACTTTATGGATATGTCAGAAAATATTTTAACCCAAAATGGAATAAGTTTTACACTTTCAGAATAAATCTTTCCCGATTTATAATTTCTACCACAGATCGGGAAACGAGGAATATCCTTTTATTCTGGCATTGACATACGAGGAACCGATGTCAATTGTTTTTTGAATATGCCTCCCTCTTGGTGGCTTTTTTTCCCGAAGCGATTTAAATTCCTTGTTTAGTTTAGGTAACACGGTAGATGTTTGGGCAATGTACGCTGGCAACGTGAAAGCGTCACACATTTTCTGTTGTTGCGTTCCAAACGATCCATTGAAAGAGTGTAGAGAATCGATCCACTGTCGACTAAAGTTCAAGAAAATAAAAAGAAAAAAAACCTCCTACTCTTAAAGTTTAAATGTTCAGGAAGACAACGAATATTTTTTACCATCGCTTCAACTCTTTATGCACTCTCACGGAGAGCGCTGCCTGTTGTTTAGGCTCCATTAGTTCCGCTCCTCACTTAACTGCTATCGCGATTATGGAAGAATTAAGATCGCGATTAATGGAAGAGATCCTCTATTTATTGGGGGCTCTGGCCTCTGTGTCATTATTGACCAGTCACCATTGCTTATAGACGTACACAGTGGCGATTCCAGGCCTTGGAGGGCCCCAAGCGCAGCCTGGGTTCGAAGCCCCTTTGATCTAAATACTAAGTAATGCTATCAAGTCAAATTTTTATTTAATAATAAATTAGCAGAATGTATCTTTTTTCTAGGCTGATAACTTTTGTAGGTCCCAAGCGAGCGCTTCTTGCACCTGTGTGATGATCTACTGGACATACATTAAATATTCCAATTATTACGCTTCCATTTTGTAAAATAGATGCTCTTCAAATATGACAGGAGAAAATAGAAATGAGAATTTAGTTCCCATGGTCACAAGAGACATGGGATGGATTCCTCTTGTGATCCAATTGTGGTTTATTTTAAGGTAGGTCTTACACCTGATCATTTGCTGGCTGTCTATGCTTAGCACCCAAGGTGCAGTTTCAGTTGTTTAGTCGAGTAATGTGGCGGCCTTTGGGTTGCGACAACTAAGTATATCTTCTAAAACGTGTAAAACTATTTTGGGGCACATTCAACTTTTGATTCTAACATGATCTAAAATGTCCAGATGACCTGAACGTGCCACATCTTCCTAAGATCCTTGACCTTTGCAGAACGCTGACGTTCTAGGTAATGTTTTGTTACCACATGCTTCCCAAACTCTCGGAAGATATTTTGAAACATTAAGTACACACACAGCAACAGTTTTGTTTCATCTGCATTAATCTTATTTTGAAAAATAAAATTATCTAAACAGGGCCGGTTTGACAACTAACTTTTTAAGCCTTCTACATATGTTTCTACGGAACAATGTACAGCACATACCATATTCCTGATATATACATGATAATCTCATATTTATCGGCAACAATGTAACAGTATTACCATATTTTATATTCAATCCTCGTATAAATTAACGGATTATTAAATATCATCTGATTTATAAACTAATAATACTCATTAATAGGATTTCATTCGCTAAAATGCATGTTGCTATGATTTTCTAATAGATATGTCTTTGGTCACATACCACTAATATTCATATTTAATCTTTCGGTGCTGCAGGTACTGTCACTTAGCAACTGTCTGCTTTGTAACATAGCGAAACATAGATGTGGCTTCGATACTGCTTTGAGACGAGTCCAGTTAAATAATTATCTCATTTAATAATTTCTCGAAATTACGAAGCATTACTATAATATGTTACAATCAGTCATTCGAGTGAATGCAATTTGTTATTAATAAATTTAGACAGGAATATATAAAGATATCAAAGTACTTTGAATACTGGGCATAAGATATAAACTGTTTGTCATTTATTAATTAAAATGCAGAAATGTACAATTATATATGACATTCACATACCTAGTAGCTAAAATAACTATTCTAGATAAATAAACGAACTCAAAAATAAACAGGAATAAGTTTAGAACACCTTTAGAGGCAATGCAGTGAAAATAGGAAACTTTTTTTCGACTAACTCCCCACAGACTTCAATACACTTTCAATAGCGTTAAAAAGCTTGTAAATAGCATTTTCAAAGGGAGTTTACGATTTTTCTTGTCTATAACCTTACGCAGGGGTAATTTCTTTTCTTTTCTTTTGATGAAGTGTGCTTAAAAGAACTGTTTGAGTTAATGGTCTTTTGATGCGAGAGAAAATCTCGGCACGCTTCACCACATGAATGACTGAAAAAATAATCCATAATCTTTCCATGTTCTTCAGAATTGAGACCGCGAATTATTTTAAAAATGTTCCCCTCATTTCGTAAATATTTCCGCCCAACTAAATATTCTAGCATGGTACAAACATTGATCCCCTGATAATGTTTTAATGCTGTTAAAAGCTCTATACGGCAAATCATATTCCAACACCTAAAACCTGATGATTATGTACTACACAACACTTGATGGTAGCAGCAATTTTGACTGACAACTGCAATACAGCAAGGTTACACTCACACCATTGACGACCAGGTCCTACTCGACCAGGTCATTGACTCCAGGTTGGATCACAAGAGGAATCCATCCCATGTCTCTTGTGACCATGGGAACTAAATTCTCATTTCTATTTTCTCCTGTCGTATTTGAAGAGCATCTATTTTACAAAATGGAAGCGTAATAATTGGAATATTTAATGTATGTCCAGTAGCGGATCATGACACAGGGGCAAGAAGCGCTCGCTTGGGACCTCCAAAAGTTAGCAGCCTAGAAAAAAAGATACATTCTGCTAATTTATTATTAAATAATAAACTGACTTGATAGCATTACTTAGTATTTAGATCAAAGGGGCTTCGAACCTAGGTTGCGCTTGGAGCCCTCCAAGGGCTTGAATCGCCACTGTGTACGTATATAAGCAATGGCGACTGGTCAATAATGACACAAAGGCCAGAGCCCCCAATAAATCGAGGATCTTTTCCATTCAAACAACTTCAATCCGAATTAGCTCAAAAGCAGAATTTGGTGAAAGTAAACCTGTCTTAAGCTGCTCACGTTGGAGGACACAATTTGACATCGCGTGGGTGGAAGTTCGAAGCCTGGCGAAGGCGTGAATATTCTGTACTGTTCCCTCATATGAAGGACAGTACAAAATTTTTACCCACTGGGTGCCTCCACAAGACTCACGGTGTGTATGGGAGAACGTCGTCAGGATAAGAGCCTGATTGCTGGTCTGGTGTTGGATCGGTGGTTTGTCACAAAGACCCGAGTTATAATTCCTACTTGCCCTGCAGTGCATTTGTATGCTAGAATTATTTGTTTTTATTGTCTTGCGAATAAGGCCAAAAAATGTGTTAATGTAGTCACTTTTGTATTTAAAAATTTTTCGGTTTAAATTGAGTCATTTTTGCAATCTGTTCGGATCACATTTCTCAATTTAGAGAGAAAAGGAAGGCTCGAATTCAAACATCTGAGACATTTTCAGCTCGAAAACTCTGTAATTAATGAAAAATATGAAAAAAATGACGATTTGTCAAATTTAATAATTAATGATATATAATGTATAGAGAATCTATGCTCACTTCTACCCAGACTTGGGTGTATATAATTTGAAGTGGCACTCTATTTGAATTTTATACAAACGCAGTTTATACATGAAACAATGTTTATTGAATTCGTTGCACATATAATTGGCTTTTACAGCAATAAGCATACGTACTACTTGTACGGAATGTATAAACACAGCTTTCAAGAACAATATATTTTTATACTCACGAACAGTAAGTCAAACCAGCAGTACTGCCATGTAAACTTCTGGCCCGCTAAGCACTAGCGCAGGATAACACCTTTTCAACCTTAACAACCTCCCCTCTCTTCTTAATGACGCTGCGTGGTATTTATACTAAGAGCGTATGCCGAAATTAGCATATCTGAAGCAGCTTCTTTAATTCATTAATTCAAAAGTTCGATTCTTGTGAATCGAATCTTGTGTATACCTTACAAATGGCTTTAAAAATTTCAAGGAAAGGAAATTTTTCTGTTTTCTTTGCTTGTTTTTATTTGCTAAGAAAATTAACAATAATCTAAAATACTTTACTAAAAGAGTTTGAAGGCAAGAATTACTTTGATTTCCAAATTTTATAGGAAAAACAAGATCACTAAAAAATCTACTATGTGTATGCATGCGTATTGAAGGCAAGCAATATTTTCTTATATAATATTCTTAAATGCTTATTGTCACAAAGGATATTCTCTATGTCTAAAAAGTGTATCAATTAGCAGGAAGATAACTATAAATTTTCGTAACAGTCATATTTGCACTTCAATTCAAAAGCAAAAATTTAGTTCTGAAGAATTGGTACTGATAATACATTTAAATCGAATTCACAAATATCTATTGACCGAGCATCTATTCTCAAACATATGCTCTGTCAAAATTGAGGTGATACCTGGCTAAATCGAACTTCGACCCTTGTGGTGTCATTATAAACCAGAGTCGCATCCCTCAATCCGCTATCCTATGTAGACCTGGTCTGGGATACTTTACGCCAGGGGGCATTAGAAGCAACAACAACAACACTGAAAGAGGGCAAAAGCTACCGCTACTTATTGGATTCTTGTGCTGCAATAGTGTGATGTAAAAAATTCAGTCTATTATTTTAAAATATTAACTCATATATAAATTTAAAAGGATAATTACTGTTGTAGAGGATTTTGTGTTTTGATTACTACCTTGTGCAGTCACTAGGAGCAAAAATCTACTACTAGCTGTTTTATCGTTGACTAGCTGAATACCCGTGCTTTGCTACGGAGTACATTCAAATTAAATACAACCGTCAAGTATGCAATTAATGTAAAAAAAATATTTATAATAAACAGAACAGTCAATGTATGCAATTAATTCCCGAAAAAAAATTTTATAAAAAAATCGTAACGGATATTTCTATAGACAAAATAATGTAGAAGAAAATACTCAAATTAAATACAATGGTCAATGGATGCAATTAATTTGTACGTTTAATATCCATAAAACATACTAATTTGAATTAAATTCTTAAACTTCCATCTCAATGAGTCTAGTGCTTAAATTTTATCTTTTACCATATTTTAATATTTTTTTGTCAATTTTTTTCGTTGTTATGCACGTGACGCAAAATTATAATTTAAGGTATCACAAAAAGAAAAGAAACCACGTGATCAGCATTTAATAAATTAAATTCTAAAAATTAATCTTTAAAAATTCCCCAAAATTCAGAAAATGAAGGTAAAGATTCGAAAAAGATATCATTTGAAAGGAATTTTTATGATCTTTTTCTTGATATAATTTTTATAACCCTCAGATTATTATTTTAAATGCAAACTTTAAAGAATGCTACAAAAATACATTAAAAATTTAATTTAAAAAAATCTAAGAAGAATTTTTCAAAAATCTCTCTTAGTGCACCCCTACACTATAAGAAGAATCGCCATGCAAAATTTCAGCCCTTTAGATCCAGCGGTATGGTCTGTGCGTTATATGTCAGTCAGTCAGTCAGTTACGGAACTGTTTTATAGTATATATAGATTAATGTTATCACCTTTGAAGTTGCGATGACTGTTGTATTGATTATGGTTCATGATATCTTTTACTGCCTACTTTTCTTTATCGACTATGTCGTAATGACTAGCAACCCATACGGACAACATGAAGCGGGACCTGAACTGCCGTATAGGCTATGCTGAAAATGGGCATCTAAAACTTTTTTTTTACTAAGAATTTTTTTTCTTCCAGCTGTCGTGCCTGCCACCTTCAGTTCCGTGATTGCCCTATTGACACAGAGTTGTGAGGTCTTTTCGTGACCGAGACTTGACGCCGGTATTTCTGCCGTGGGGCCTCAACATAGCACCTCCGTGACAGGATGGCTCTGCTTGTATGTGGTGGCTGTCGCACGAAAGTGTTTCGTGTGGATAGGGCGAGTGAATAAGGCTCTGCATTTAACGTGTGGGATTAGATAAGAGATTATCCTTTTAGAGGAATGATGATTATTTCTTAACTATTGTCACGAATTTCAAAATAAATTTTTTTAAAAATCTAAGTATAGTTTTATAATACACTAGCTGAATGCCCGTGCTTCGCTAAGGAGAACATCTTTACTTATATAAAAGCCTAGAGTAGAAAAAGTGTAGGTAACCATTCCGGGACGGACCAAATCGGGAACATCTTAACATTGCGACGCCATTTTCTGAAATTTTTCTTGAGAAATAATACCACAAAAGTTACATATTTTGAAAGCCCTTTAAAAAATATGAAAATTTCAAGTGAACACCCTAGCTCAAAACCGTTTAGTTTTTGAAATATCTTCAAATTAAAATATCCATTGAAAAGAATCATTTATTCAATTGAGTCATTCACTTGAATTTTGAATGCATTCTACTCCATGGTTTTTCATATTCCCTTTAAATAACTACGTTTTAAATGTTTAATTTTAATGTTAATTAAATTGTGTTTCACGCTTTATTTTTGTTTTATTTTGTTGTTGTTTACTGCTGTTTGAGTATCGTTTTCAGCAATGCCTGCTGTATGGTGAGTCATTCACTTTTGAAACAGTTTTGGTTTAGTTTTGATTTAGTTTAGCTTTGTTTTGTTGTTTACTGCTGTTTCAGTACAGTTTTCAGCAATGTACGATGAAAATGATGAATCACCTCTTGAAACGCTGATCAACATTCCGTCATTTTTGACGGGGGTTATATACAAGTTTTAGGATAATTACAATGAAAAAAATAATGAAATCGCTTTTCAGAGGATTTACTTATAAACAATAATTTTCGTTTCTTTGTTGGGTGGAACTAATATTACCAGGCTCGTCTGTGAACTTACGCATGAGCCAGCTATGTAAAACTGACCGTGGGAGAAACAATTTTCACTTAAATCTATGCCAGCGTATTTTAAAGTTTGGCCTTGAGTCTTACATATCGTCATGGCAAAGTGTGCTTTGAGGGGAAATTTCATGGTTAAATTATCTTTTACCGTATTTTAATATTTCTTTTGTGAATTTATTTCGTTGTTATGCACGTGACGCAAAATTAATTTAAAGTATCACAAAAAGAAAAAAACCACGTGATCAGCATTTAATAAATTAAATTATAAAAATTAATCTTTGAAAATTCACCAAAAATCAGAAAAAGGAGGTAACAATTCGAAAAAGATTTCATTTTAAAGGAATTTTTAGGATATTTCTCGTAATGCAAATTTTATAACCCTCAACTTATTATTTTAAATGCAAACTTTGAAAAGTTACTAAAAAGCTTAGACATTTAATTTTAAAAAATCTATGAAGAATTTTTCAAAAATCTTTCTTAGTGCTTGCACTATAATAAGAATCGCCATGCAAAATTTCAGCCTTTTAGGTCCAGTGGTTTGGTCTGTGCATTATCTGTCAGTCAGTCAGTCAATCAGTAAGTTACGGAACTGTTTTATATATATTGTCTAGCTGAATACCCGTGCTTCGCTAGGGAGTACGTTTTAGGATAATTACAATGAAATATAAAATTGCTTTTTAGAGGATTTCCTTATAAACAATATTTTTTGTTTCTTCATTGGTGGAACTAATATTACCAGGCTTGTCTGTGAACTTACGCGTGAGCAAGCTACGTAAAACTGACTGTGGGAGAAACAATTTTCTCTTAAATCTGCACAATATTTAAAAGTTTGGCCTTGACGCTTATTTATCATCATGGCAAAGCATACTTTGAGGGGAAATTGCAGTTTTATATATAGGTTTAATTTAATATCCATAAAACATACTAATTTGAATTGAATTCTTAAAAAACTTCCATCTCAATTAATCTAGTGCTTAAATTTTATCTTTTTCTGTATTTTAATATTTTTTGCCAGTTTATTTCGTTGTTATGCACGTGAAGCAAAATTAATTTAAAGTATCACAAGAAGAAAAGAAATGTCGTGATCAGCATTTAACAAATTAAATTCTAAAAATTAATCTTTAAAAATTTACCAAAAAATCAGAAAAGATCCGAAAAAGATTTCATTTTAAAGTAATTTTTATGATCTTTCTTGTGATATAAATTTCATAACCCTCAGATTATTATTTTAATTGTTAACTTAAAAAAATGTTGCAAAAACAGCTTACAAATTTAATTTAAAAATCTAAGAAGAATTTTTAAAAAATCCTTCTTAGTGCACCCCTACACTATAAGAACAATCGCGATGCAAAATTTCAGCCCTTTAGGTCCAGCGGTTTAGTCTGTGCGTTATCTGTGAGTCAATCAGTCATTGAATTGTTATACACTGCTGGCCACTGTAAATGCAACACCCTGAAGGAAACATGCAAATAACATGAAATTTACAACATGCATTAGCGGAGGTGAGATATGCAAATGATTAGAATTTCAGCGCAGACGCACGTCACGCGCGCCTGTGGCGCCACTTCAAAGCGCTATTTAAGGCTTGGAGATTTCGACGATTTCAAGTTCGGCAATTGTGTTTTTCTTGTGTTTTTTTCAAAAAAACGATCAATTATGCCTCGTCGAAAACAGCGATCATCTTTTGATCAAGTATCCGAGTTCGACAGAGGAAGGATAGTGGCCTACCGAGATTGTGGATTATCTTTCAGGGAAATCGGTGGTCGTGTTGGACGAAACCAAACAACTGTAATGCGGATATGTGATCGTTGGATGCAGGAGGGTACGACGGACCGGCGTGTTCGATCGCATCCACCTCAGCGCACCACTTCACGTGATGACAGGCAAATTGTGCGCATGGCAGTGACGGATCGCTCAGTCACATCACGAACCATAGCACAGCACATGCAGTCTGTAACGCATCATCCAGTGTCTGTGCGTACCATTCGACGCCGTTTACAGCAGAGTGGTCTGTCCGCAAGACGTCCATTGCTTTGTCTACCCTTGATGCAGAACCACAGACGTCTCCGCCGCCAATGGTGCGATGACAGAAGGATGTGGACGGCAGAATGTAATGAAATTGTCTTTACTGACGAGTCATGCTTCTGTCTGCAACGCCACGATGGTCGCATTCGAGTCTGGAGACACCGTGAAGAGAGGATGCTGAACAGCTGCGTTATGCACCGCCACACTGGTCCTGCACCGGGTATTATGGTATGGGGCGGTATTGGATATCACTCTCGCACACCTCTAGTACGCATTGCCGGTACTTTAAACAGCCAGCGCTACATCTCCGAGGTGTTGGAGCCAGTTGTCCTTCCTTACCTTCAGGGCTTGCCCACAGCCATATTTCAACAGGATAATGCGCGACCACACGTGGCACGCATTGTCCAACCATTCTTCGTCAATCGCCAGATTGAATTGCTTCCCTGGCCGCCTCGCTCTCCGGATCTTTCGCCGATAGAAAACATGTGGTCCATGGTTGCTCTACGATTGACCCAGATTCCATACCCAGCTGCCACAGCAGATCAACTTTGGCAACGTTTGGAAGCTGCTTGGTCTGCTGTACCCCAAGAACTCATCCAAAGTCTCTTTGAATCAATGCCGAGGCGTGTGGCAGCGGTGATCTCCAACAATGGCGGCTACTCTGCCTACTGATTTTGGCAGGAACCACACTTCACAGAAGTCTATAAATTTAATCATTTGATACTTGGTGAACATGTTATCTACAAAATAAATTTTGCTGTGATATCTCATGTCTTTCTTGGTGTTGCAATTTGGGTGGACAGTAGTGTATATATATAGATAGTACGTAATTTTATGCGAAAATCGAAAAAAAACTAATGTGAATTATAGCGATTAAGGTGAAAATTAAGGCCTATATTATACATAAATTTCAGCACCTAACTGAAAAAGAATTCTCTTCTTTAGAAAGACGAATTTTAACACCAAATTTGTCTTTATGCAAAAACGTAAAAAGGCTTGCATATCAAGAAATAAACCGGATTTTTAATACTGGATTTGCTTAAATATCGCTTTTAGTAAAACTTTTTCCCTTTCAGGCATCGCACTGATAATTTTGCATTGTAACTGAATACATTCAACAAAAAGTATAGAAAAAAATATTTCAACCATGGAGATTAACATTTCTTGTAAGCATTTCCAGAATATCAGTAATATGGAAACAGAGAAAAAATCTATACCTTGGTATTTGATATTTATAACGAAAGAAATTTTACTGATTTTTTTAAAAAAAAATAAGTCAAAATAAACAGAAGAATAAAAATGTAAATGATTATAAATTCCCTGCAGAAGACGAATCTCAAGTTGATATCTGTATTCGTTGTATTACTTAAAAAGCATTTAAGGCAAAATAATTATATCTGAGTAGAAACACTGAAGATTACAGTTGTTTATTTCACGTTAACTCTAAGATGCAGGGACAGATTTAGAAAATTTTTCACTATAGGCGCAACTCGGGATGGGGACCCCCTAACACTGATGTGAGCGTAAAATTTCCAAAATTGACACAGAAAAAAATAATCATGAATCATTGTGAAAGTAACATTTTACCAAGAATTGGCTATTTGAAGCGTAGAAGCCTAGATTATCAAAGAACAAAAAGCAATACAACATATTAACTTCATCATTAAAATACCAATACAATGCAACCAGTAGAACTTATTAAACCCTTATATACACTATAACATACGTATGATGAACTATACATATAACTATTCATATGATGAACGAATCAATGAATCAAATTTGAAAGGATATATAAAAAAAATTTCTATTAAAAAAGGTAAAAATTTTAAAAAATTTGAATTGGGAATTTTTACTTTTTTCCCCTTTAAAATTAAAATTTTGGGGGCCCCTAGATCCGGGCCTACCAGGCTTAATGGAAAATCAGGGCCTGCTAAGATGTGTAAATTCAATAATAATTTGCACAATATTGTATCCTGGTAATAAATCCCATGCAGTATTACGTCACGTAATAATCTTAGCTATATTTTATGACAGTGGGGACACGCTTTTATCTTGATAATGCCTTGACATATTTCAAACATTCTTGTGGCTCTTGGAACATGTTTTGGGTTCCAAATCCTAGCACACAAAGTATGCTTATTTAAATTTATGACTTTAATAAAAGCATGTATTTTCAAGCTTTCGTTGTATACACGAAGATTCACATTCCTTGTCACAACAAGAATGAATTCACAAAGTTTGATATCACCCTTATATTGGTGCAGTTTTCGTGGGATCAAAATTGTTTGGTTTTTGATGTTTTGGTAGTAATATAATCAAGAAAAGTTTCAGGTAGTCTCTTCTAACGAAACTACCTCTGGTTATTAACGTAGGATTACTTATCTTTGTTTAACTCATTTGTATGAATATATATATATATATATATATATATATATATATATATATATATATATATGTGTGTATGCATGTCAGAATTTTGACGCATTTTGGTACTTTTCTGTTTAACTGTTTGCTGCTTGCCCAAGCGATTCAGACTGGATTTGGCGTGCTGCAAAAAAAAAAAAAAAATTATAACTCGTGACGCCACTTGACTCGGTTCAAAATTCGTGTACCTGATAGAAGTCCAACCGTTCTTGAGGCAACGGCACCCCTCTTCTATGGATGGTGCATTTGCCCTATTCGTAGACACGACAACAAATGAACAAACAAACACAATTTTATTGTCGCATTTACCATCTATTTTAGCACTAATATGGGAAACTTTATATGTTTACAATGTTGATGTTCTGTCCGAGATCATTTAACTTTACATGGGCATCACTTAATCATTACACGAGAACGGAATATATGTATTAGCAATTCATCTTTTAGTCGGGATAATCCCGTTTGTAGAGTACTGGATTCAAGGATTGTAGATTTGTCTTCGACATCCGTTCCTTAGTAACGGACGGAACAGTAACTCCTGACATTTGAAAAGAACAATATGGTGACAATTTAGTTTTAAAAAATTTACATCGTCAAAAAAATAATAAATAAGATAGATGATGCATAGTCCAACACTGTAAGCCTAAAATAAATTGCAGGGATTGTATTGTAAAAGTGAGAAATCCTCTCATTACTTTGATGGTTTGTGTTGCCAAAATACCGGCCCCAATATTAGGAGACTCAGGTCCAAAGCTCAGTCCATTGTTGATTCAAAATAACAATCACAAGTGAAACAAACAATCTTCTCGTACTCTTTGATCTGAAGATGAGTCGACCGTTATACAACAAAAGGAGCAAAATTAAGCCAGCCCACGGCAGATGAAATATTTTTACTTAAAGTTCCATATAATTTTCTGAAATTCAGACTTCGGAAGCTTTTCAGGTTCTGTACTTCGCTCATACACAATGTTTGAGAGAAGAGAGGGAACAATACAAACCCATCTCTTTATCTAGCACACGTGACCTTTCTGAAAGCTTTCAGTCTCATAATGGTGACAAAATACGCACGTTGCGTTTGTTAAGGAACGAGGAATTGTTTTTCAGAAATAGAGGTAAAAGAGTTAAAAGCTTATACAAATTAAAATTAAGTAACCTTATTCTTAAAGAAACTTTAGTTTGAACCTTAGCTTTGAATGCAATAAATGTTTCTACGATTGTTTGAGAAAAAGGCTAACTTCAGTGCATTTAAGTTATTCTTTATTTTCTCCTTTATTTCTGGAACTGTCAAATTAAATGTTAACTCTTTTGCTAGACTACCGTTCATCTCAAATTCGGGCATATGGCATATGTTGGAGGTGAGGGAGAACAGTGCTGTACAATGCGTTCAGAGGTGACTTGAAAACTGACGGGTAGTGTGAGATGAGATTTAATGCAAAGCACTCCACTGATTACCTCAGTTCAGAGGAGGAAGTTGGTAAATATAAGGAAGAAACACAATTTCTGAAGTAAAGTATCTAATACCTAGTACATCGTACAGATCACAAAGTGTTTTCCCTTGTGATTTCCTGGGTGATTTAATTCGTCAAGATTCTAAAGGTAAGACATAAAAGAGACTAAAATAGCGCATAAAACGGATTTACTAATGACTCATGTTGAGTCTAACAATGAAAAATAATTCTGAAAACGTTCAGAGATGACTTGAAAACCGACGAGTGGTGGGAGATAAGAAGTAATGCGAAGCATTGCATTGAATAAAGCACCAGAAAGTTGGTAAATATAAGGATGAAAAGAAATTTCTGATGTAAAGTAACTAATACCTAGTAAATCATACAGATCACAAAGTGTTTTATCTAGTGCTTACCTGAGTGATTTAATTCGTCAAAATTCTAAAGGTAAGACATAAAAGAGACTAAATAGCGCATAAAACGAATTTACTAATGACTCATGTTGAGTCTAACAATGAAAAATAATTCTGGAAACGTTCAGGGGTGACTTGAAAACTGACGAGTAGTGGGAGATAAGATGTAATGCGAAGCACTCCACTGACTACCTCAGTTGAGAAGAGGAAGTTGGTAAATGTAAGGAAGAAAAGCAATTTCTGATGTAAAGTATCTAATACCTAGTACACCATACAGATCACAAGAACTGTTTTCCCTAGCGCTTACCTGAGTGATTTAATTCGTCAAGATTCTAAAGGTAAGACATAAAAGAGACTAAAATAGCGCATAAAACGGATTTACTAATGACTCATGTTGAATCTAACAATGAAAAATAATTTTCATAGTCCTCTCCTTGGTGCAGATTGAAATCTAGGCAATCACACCATAGATTAAATACAAATTCTAACTTTGAAACCCTCCCATCTTGATTCATTATTCAGTCAACACGTTTTAGTCTGGAGTCTCAGCGAGCTTCTTCGACTAACCTGTTTTTCAAAACCCGAGAAAAGAAGAATCACTTCTTTACCTTCTGTTACCGTCTTCTATCGACTGCTGCTTGGTACTTCTGTTTGTACGTTCTAAATTGCCTTGAGCTCGTTTATTACTAACGCTTCCGAGGGACAGTCGTGTGAGGTGAAAAAAATGTATAGTATTGTGGCAGCATAAATTAAAGGAGATTTGGACTAATTAGGTGATCAGTTTAAATCAAATAATATAGAAACTAAAGTGTAGACAATGCATTTCAAGGGTTACCGTATTAAGCAATATAAAAAAAAGACATTGGAATTTAAAAAGAATTTATTGTTACGAAATGTTTCTTTATGTTTAAGAGTATTTTTATAAAGGACATAAAAAATATTATTACAAAGAGAAAAGTATGAATTAATAAACGGAAGATTAAAGCACCGAATCTTTATAAAGGTTTTCGAAATTCGAATAGTGTTTTATTTATATTGCGATGAATTTCCAAAACATTAATATGTATTCAACGAATTATTATTATTATTATAGTTAGTATTGTTATTAAGTGTTAGTATTATTATTAAGGGTCAGTTATTATTATTAAGTATTCATTTCAGAATCATTTACATGAAGTATGTTGTTGTTTCTAATACTCCCTGGTTGGAATTTATTCCAGGCCGGGTCCTTATAAACTAGCGGGCTGAGGCTCCTGCTTTATAATAGCACCTCAAGGGTCGAGTCTGATTTCGACAGGTGCCACCTCAATTTCGAACGAACACTCTGAGCACTCTCAGGACCAAAAGCCGACATGCTACCGCTAGGCTACCTCGAGCCCATTAAATCAAGTATAATTTAATATATTATGTAAATTCGGAGGTATTTTAAGAAATTTTTGAGGCATTTAATGGCATTGAGGTATTTAAAAAAAGAGGTAATAAATGGCACTTATCGGGATTCGATCCGAGCACTCTCAGGACCGAAAGCCGACATGCTACCGCTAGGCTACCTCGAGCCCATTAAATCAAGTATAGTTTAATATATTATGTAAATTCAGAGGTATTTTAAGAAATTTTTGAGGCATTTAATGGCATTGAGGTATTTAAAAAAAAGAGGTATTAAATGGCACTTATCGGGATTCGATCCGAGCACTCTCAGGACCGAAAGCCGACATGCTACCGCTAGGCTACCTCGAGCCCATTAAATCAAGTATAGTTTAATGTATTATGTAAATTCAGAGGTATTTTAAGAAATTTAAAGAATGTTCCGAAACCAAACTGTCCCTGAAAGTGTAGAATGAAATTGCGAAAATCTCTAAGTTGTATAAAACATTTGCGTACACATAACATAATAAAATCAGTGAAATGTGACGAGATATCATTTCAAATAAAAGAAGTGTTACAAAATGTTTAAACTCACCGTGCACTCTAATGTGTAGCGAGCTACTCAGCGAGTCAGAGCTAATTAGCGGCATTCGAAAAGGAAATTTTATTACAATAGGGAAAATAATATACCTCCCACTTGTTTATCTTACTTTGTCTGCTAAAGTTAAATGAGTGTTTATTGTTATGGAATGCATAATGCACAAAGAGGAAAGCGTATGGCTGTACAATTAATTTTACAGTTAATTTTCCGCGTTGCGAAAATCCTTTTACGCTCTAGTTTAAGAAGTAAAAAAAATTTGGTGTGATTTTTTAAAGAGTTATAGTAAGAAAAGTGGTTCATTAATATTGTTTATCAGTTGCATTTTTGTGCTATCCAGAGGATTCTTTCCAGTGTTTACTCAAATCTGTTTATGAGACCTTTCAAAATCCTGGTTCTAAAAACTTTTACTTCCCTCCAGTAATGGAAAAATCTATACCATTAGTGAGGCAAAAACTTACGAGAAAAACTATTGCTTTTTCGTAGGCACTTCTTTCCTTTATAAAAATGCAGGTATGTTTTATTTACTTACCTGAAGAAATAGAAAAGTTAGTAAATAAGAGAAATCCCTTTTAAATATTTAATGCAGAAAATAGAAGAAAAAATTTGTAGTATCCATTTTTTTATGAGATAGATACATTTTCTCTTTACCTTAATATCGATATTGCTATCATAACGACAGCGGTGTAAGTTTGATGTATGAAACATAAATAGACATTCCACAAATGACATACTTTTAAAAGATGTACTAAGTTAAATGTGTGTGTGTCTGACATAGATCTAATTTCTTGAGCTGCATCTCTCCACTTCAAGTTGTTTCAGTACTTTGTGCAAGCAATCCGTTGTATTTGAATTTTCTCCAAAATGATTGTCGTCATACTGGTAAGCTGAGACGGGATGTATCAGTTAATTGATAACGAGATGACAAAAAAGAGAACAGAAATAAAAACTAACTGGTTAACTTCTAAATACTAGGCATTAACTAACAAGGTTTAAATAAAATTATTAACAAGGATTTAGCCTATGATACTACTGTGATATTAACTTTTCTATTTTTCACTGATAGAGAATTTTGTACAACATCCCCCCACCTTTCCCCCAGAATACTTACTTTTATCGAACACCAAATGTCGTAACAGTCAACCCCGGGGAACATCGCTTGCTGAAGTTGGAAACTCAAACAAAGCAGAGGTAGATGAAATTGTAGATGGAAGTGTGCGTGTTTTACACCAAGTTTTCCATGAAGTATTTCACCCTCGCGTTCTAAAAATGTCTTTCCTGAATGAAAAGACACATTTCAACTGCGATGCATCATCCAAACGGCGAGTTTGCGTTTTTAAGTATTACAAGGCATAATGTTGCCAGTCGAATGCATCGAGGTAAAAAGTAAAATTCGAGATTATGCAACGACGATTTTTTTGTCTCCAATTATTACTAACTATTTTTGAGGTTATGTTGCCATGGTCATCCTTGAAATAATGTTTATCGGATCGTAACTATGTTAACAACGAGAGAAATGTGTGACTCAGATTCATCTGGACACGTAGACAGTAAATCTTTTAAAATAGCATAGTACTGTTCTAAAGAGTCTTCGTTCAAGGTGTTACCTCATGTATCAGAATTCTGCTAACAGGCTCCTTTGAGCTTCCTTCAACACAGCACGTGAAAGCGTTATCTTTGAAATGCTTTGTATTTCGTTTCGTCAGTTCTCATGCTCATCACTATTAGTAGGTATTCCCCAAGTGATATCCCCGAAACAGTATTTCAGAAAGCTTTTTTCATTTGACTGGTTAAGTGGCAGCTTAAGGGGATGAGATCGGAACTCAAGAGTTGATGGACATCTCTTAGTATCCAGTTTACGAATAAACAGGACCAGATAAGTTGGGGATTTTCACTGCCGTGGGTGTGACTGGATTGTACTTTGATGGTTTGGTTGTGTTTTCTTACAAATGACTTCTAAAAGGAACGTGAAGATCTGTTAGATACATTGGAAAGATCTTTTGAAGTGATTCAGTGACACGGTCACTGTTGATTTTTGTCTCATGCTCAAAGATATTAAGCAGAATCATTTCCTTTTCACCATAGAAGATATTCGTCACGCTAACCACATTCATCTTGCCGATCTCTGCGCCTTTTGAACTTTGGTCTAGGAGTGCCTCAACTCGATTAACTGATTCTAGGTGTTTGTATGTCCAGGTTTTATACTCCAGATTGAAAATTCCCCCTAAAAGTTACTCTTGGGAGTTTCAAATGCTACCAACAGGTCTGAGCTTACTTCAAGTCTGTACTCTTTTAAATCAGCTTTTAATCATAAGGACTTGGTGCTCATCAGTATCAAAGCTTGGGGATAACCTTATCGAAAGCCCCGAGATTCATTCGCAATTGTAGTACACAGGGTTCCCGACATAGTGTATGCTACATGAAAATGCTTAGTAAGTGACAAATCATATGAATAATATATGCCGAAAATTGTTTTAAAAATATTAAAAAAATCATCTTAAAATGTTAAATAGTTATTGACGTCATTATATTTAAATTAATTAAAAAAATTAAAAATATTTACTTATTAATAGCTCAATTTCTAGAGAACTATTTTACGGATAATACAGTTTTGGCGATTTCCACTGCATGCGGAGGTGTTTCGTAGCTGCAGCAAAATTCCAGGCCGGAAGACCGATATTCACGTTCCCGCTATTCGGCGATTATCTCTATGAATGACCTCTCGTACGTGACAAGAAATAAAGGCTTCCTACTCATGATATCAACGTCAGGTAACTTATTTAAATGACGTTTAATGGATATCTGTTGGGGAAAAAAACATCATACAGATACTTTATACGAATTACTAATTTCTTCTAGTTACGTCTTTTCGTAAAGGACTTTCAGGGGCTCGTTTCAAGCTTGTATTTTGTATCGGAAAACCCGTTCTTAAAAATAAAAAAAAGATGTTATATAAATCCAAGATAATAAATATTATTGTTATACAAGCTAATACATATTATTATTTTATTTCAAATAAATGCAGCTAGCAAATATCTAGATTTTTACTAAAGAATATCCTTTTAAAGAGTACAGCTATAAAATGCTGTGAATTATACTTAAAAAAAATATTGATATTATAAATTGTAAACAGAGGAATTACAAAAACTGTTGTCATTTGCTATTTGCTTTAAAACTGAATTAAACATGAATCATTGAGGTTTACAACCACTTTTCTAATTATTTTAGCTCCAAAAAGTATTGCTAAATGTATATCAAATAACAAACAAACAACTACTTACCGAAACAAGTATATATAACGTTAATCTTAATGAAAGTGACTTCTAATCGATGAAAAATCTTCATAGGCTGAGTCATGCCACATATTTAATATGCTTGTTTCTTTTTCCTTACTTACAGGAACGTATGAATGTCTTGTGTAGGTTGATTGAAATAATACGCTGTTACAGTTACGCTATGCAAACAGCAGAAATAGATATTTCCGTTAAGCGAGATACAGGAATAGAATCGCATTATTTTGAAAGATAATCAGTAGGAAGCATTTAGAATGCCCCTGGAAATATATTGCCTGGAAATAATATCTCCTGAATCGATTTCATATTTAGTAGTATATAGGGGAAATTTTGTAAAGTTGAAAATATAATTATTAAATAATATTGTCTTATATCAATCTTGTGATATAATCATGAAAAGAATCATAGGCAAATATCTCATAATACCTGTACGTTCATAGTTTTAAAAGTAAATTTTACATTTCTGTCGGACTATATTTATTGAACTAAATTTCTCGTTCATTTATGTTCATTTCTCGCATAGCTCTTTGTTATGAATAATTTTCTCTTGATTGTAAATTAGCCTTCAGTATGATCTTTGAGCTTTTAATAGTTTCTTCCCATAGTCTGCTTGGATTTACTAATCAATTAAGAAATATTTACATTCATCTACTCAAAACATTCCTACGTTTCTGGAAGTATTAAATAAAAAACGAACATATAAAATATCTTGTAGAAAAATTGATTTATCGATCTTCCAACCAGCAGAATTGATGTTTTATATTTTTCTTTGTTATGATCTTTGTTAGTTATCTATCTGCTTTTTTGCATGACATCATATGGCATATATAATTACAGTAGTGATTTGAAACCACTAATTGAAATTTATCTTTTTCTTTTATTTAGGTATAACTTGCAAATGACAATCAACTTCAGGAATTAGTTTTCCTGAACTGTCAATTTCCGATAGCATAATTAAAAAGAAATACGACTATGTAAATATTATCATTATTATCTGATTCACATATATTGCATTTGTAAATTCTTGAGTGTCGTATTTGCAGGAGATGAATGATAAGCTATCATGAATCATTTTCAGTGTTTTTAGTTGAACAACTTTTCGTTCGTGACAGCTCAATTGTTTATTAATTGTTTTCAAATTTCATTAGATCTTTTGGAATGATGACCTCATTTTTTAAAATCTATATATATAAAAAGTTCCGTAACCGACTGACTGACAGATAACGCACAGACCAAAAAGCTGGACATAAATGGCTGAAAATGTGCATGGCGAATCTTCTTATAGTGTAGGGGTGCACTAAGAAAGATTTTTGATAAATTCTTCTTAGATTTTTTAAAATAAAATTTTTAAGCTGTTTTCGTAACATTCTTTAAAGTTTGCATTTAAAATAATAAATTCTGGGTTATAAAACATATATCACGAGAAAGATCATAAAATTTCCTTTAAAATGAAATCTTTTTCGAAACTTTACCTCAATTTTCTGATATTTGGTAAATTTTTAAAGATTGATTTTTAGAATTTAATTGATTAAATGCTGATCACGTGGTTTCTTTTCTTTTTGTGATACTTTAAATTTTGCGTCATGTGCAACGAAATAAATTGACAAAAAATTATTAAAACATGGTAAAAGATAAAATTTAACCACTAGACTCATTGAGATGGAAGTTTTTTAAGAATTTAATTCAAATTAGTAAGTTTTATGGATATTAAACATACAAATTAATTGAATGCACTGTACGTTGTATTTAATTTGAATATTTTCTTCTACATTATTTTGTCTATAAAAATATCCGTTACGATATTTTTATTAATAAACTTTTTTTTTGCCATTAGTTGCCTACATCAGCCGTTGTATTTATTATATATATATATATATAAAGCAGTTCCGTAACTGACTGATTGACCGACTGATTGACAGATAACGCACAGACGAAACCGCTGGACCTAAAGAGCTAAAATTTTGCATGGCGATTCTTCTTATAATGTAGGGGTGCACTAAGAGAGTTTTTTAAAAATTTCTTCTTAGATTTTTTAAAATTAAATTTTTTATGTATTTTTGTAGCATTCTTTAAAGTTTGCATTTAAAATAATAATCTGAGGGTTATAAAATTTATATTACGAGAAAGATCATAAAAATTACTTTAAAATTAAATCTTTTTCGAATCTTTACCTCCCTTCTCTGGTTTTTGGTGAATTTTTAAATATTAATTTATTGAATTGAATTTATCAAATGCTGATCACGTGGTTTCTTTTCTTTTTGTGATACTTTAAATTATAATTTTGCGTCACGTACATAACAACGAAATAAATTGACAAAAAATATTAAAAATAGGCAAAAGATACAATTTAACCACTACACTAATTGAGATGAAAATTTTTTAAGAATTTACTTCAAATTAATATGTTTTATGGATATTAAACATACAAATTAATTGCATCCATTGGCCGTTCTATTTAATTTGAATATTTTCTTCTACATTATTTTGTCTATAGAAATATCCATTACGATTATTTATAAATGTATTTTTTTCGTGAATTAATTGCATACATTGACCGTTGTATTTATTATAAACATTTTTTGTTTTTTTGGCATTAATTGCATACATTGACCGTTGTATTTAATTTGAATGTACTCCGTAACGAAGCACGGGTATTCAGCTAGTTAATTTATAAAAGGATAGTTTTTACTGGCTTAGCGTTTATGACGTCCTGAATAAATTAAAAGTAAAATTCGTTAAATTTTGCATGTATTTGATTTCACTTGTGTAATATTTCCCAAAATCTTAAAAGAAATTTACATCCTGCGAGGACATCCGTTTGGTATTCGCCGTGATATATTTCTCCTTTTCAGTAGATTTGTGCCTAATTCACCCTTACGGCATTCTATATTTTATAGATTTATTTTCATTTCTTACGAGGATGAATGAGCCTGTATAAACACCCAGTGATTCATTTCATACCTTTACTCAAGCATAAAATATTTCTGTCTTATCAGCACTATGGACATGAAGATAAAAAGCCGAGTCGAATTGGATAGAAGCGTAAGATATCTCTGTATGGCTCATTTGCTCATTTTCAACAATTAAAGTAAAACATTTGCTTCTGTATAAATAACGCCTCATTCCACGGCCTTTAAATGGCCTTGTTTTTTAATTGCAACATGTATTGTCATCTAACTGCAAGGCTTTTGAGGACGAACAAAAATATCACAATTCTTTTAAAGAATTCATTATGTTTGCTCGTATAACAGACGAATAAGACGAAAATATTAATGAACGCTTCAAGTTTAGATATTCTGAACGTGGTTGAATGTTTCGTAATAAAGGGAATTTTACTGTCACTGTGTGCGCATACCTAAGATCTGAAACCAAAGGGAAGGAATTTTCATCCAGTTCAGCTGCAAATGTTGCGCAACAATTGTTATCGAAGCACATTTTAAGGACATCTTTAAAAACATGGCTTGGTACACGATATACCAGAATATAAAATTTACATGGGTGACTGAGTAAATGCATTCTTCATGCTCAAATGGGAAAAAAATAAACTGTATTTTGCCAGAAGCTTTTTCAATCTCCTTTGTTTACAATTATTTTTTCTTTTGCCCACTGGCTCAATCCATTACCACAATCTCCAAATCTAGCCTCATTCACAACATTTCTATTAGTAGTTTAAATATATATATTACTGCACTTTCATTCATTTTAATATTAACTTTCACTGATAGTAAACTTTAACAATAATAAAGCTTTAATAGTTCATCAATCTAAAGTCTTCAGGGAGTCACCGTTTCAGAATCAAATCGTACCCCGGCAAGAAAAGTGAGACAACTCAAAAATGAAGCATTTGAGAAAAATCAGCTTAAAGAATACTATACAGCTTCAACTAGCATTACAATAAAAGTAATACAATTTCCCTCAGATGGGCAAATTACGAGATAGAGATGTGTCGCTTTTCGTGCACGATGGGCACTTCATACATTTTTTTCAATTCCTACTATTAGTTCACACTCTCTCTATATATATCTTGTTCAAATTTTCAATCGTTAATAAAAGTACTTTTTATTCATCAACTCAAGTTCAAATACATATTTTTAAACTTGTAGTGGATGACACTTGATGTTAATACAGTTTTTTAAAATATTAATTCATTAGTTAAATTTAATTAATCAATTTTAGTTTTAGACCATATATATCTTGTTCAAATTTTCAATCGTTAATAAAAGTACTTTTTATTCATCCACTTAAGTTCAAATATATTTTTTTAAACTTGTAGTGGATGACACTTGATGTTAATACAGTTTTTTCAAATATTAATTCATTAATTAAATTGAATTAATCAATTTTAGTTTTAGACCTAGAGCGTCTCTTGCTCTTGAATAGTAATTTCCCTCTTGTTATTGTGTAAACGGTAGCACTGCGGTATCGCGGACTTCTCCCGTCTTGTAGGTTGCGAGATCGAATCCCCAACCTGACAAACTTTTTCTCTCTCTTTCCCCCCCTCCTAATCTCGCACAGTAGGCAAGGTTCTGGCAGGCAATCCCTTTTTCAATTCCTACTATTAGTTCACACTCAAATTTTTCTTTGTTGACCTAAGTAGGAATTGACTTTAAAATTTTTTTTTTATATATTACTTGTTTTTGACTAATGTCCCTGGGGCTGACGACATTACATCCCAGTCCGGTGTACATATGAATACAAGGAAATAGAAACACATATCACAGAAGAATTTTATTAACAAACGATGACACCGGCGATGGGTTGCAGCTCCCCTTTCTAGACGGCTTTCCTTTTGCAGGCGGAAGACTGACCGGTTCCCCAGAATACAACCAAGTCTTATGCGGGAATCAAACCCGCGCTCCGGCGTGACAGGCTGATGCCTTAACCACTTAGCCACTGGGCGACATACATATTTTTCAATGACATAACCACAAAATTGCCATTTATTGACATGTTTCACTTTTCTTGCCGGGATGCGAAATATCAACATATTTTCCATTCAGGAAAATCCCTGGATTTTTTTTTTATATTTTTGAATAAGAATAATGGATTAGCTAATTACGAGTCATTTAGTGTTTCTACTCGATCAGAAAGATACCACATTCAAATATGAAAACATATGGGATTGGAAAAAATATCTCATAATAGTAAAATTGTTGAATTCTATCAAATCATCCCGCCTGAGTATCACATTTATAGATCATAATCTTTATTGCAAGAGATCTGGAGACCTTTCCTGTAGTTTTTAATGGCAACATATACTTCATATGTTACGTTTTATATCTTTAAAACGGGTAGAATTAAATTAAAATAAATTGTTAAGATTGTTAAAGCTTACATAAACTCTTAGAGGTGTTTAAAAAAATAGTTGCATGAAACATATTAATTCAATTGC
The DNA here is from genome assembly GCA_907164885.2 of Dolomedes plantarius. Lineage (NCBI taxonomy): Eukaryota > Metazoa > Arthropoda > Arachnida > Araneae > Dolomedidae > Dolomedes > Dolomedes plantarius. The sequence continues at coordinate 34,983,621 of OU015498.1, forward strand.
GTTGTGGTTAGTACATTTAAAGACGCGCGTTGTGTTAAACAATAACCCATTAAAATAAAATACCTGATTCGTTTGCTGATGCCCCTGCTGTAGAGGGTTTAATCGTGAAAATTATTTTAAATTAACTAGATAAAAATTCCCTGAAAAAGGAAACTGAAATAAACAAATTACAATGCATCAGATTTGCAGATCAGTAAAAAGACACTAACGCAGCCCTGCCATATGGCGAATAACAGCTCTTTAACCCTTTCAGCGGCAATAACCTCCACCATTTGCACAGTGCAGATATTTTTGTCCCAATTTTTTTAACCTAAAGAATCTAAAAAAAAAAGAATAAAAAATTTTCCAAATAAAGATTGCAAAATGTTTTTACTTCTTTAAACTGATAACAGATGGCAATACCTGCCATTTTTCTGGTCATTTAACTGGAATACAATGAATGCAAGTGAAAAAAAGACTAGATTTAGACGTTTGCACCGTGCAAACGGCGCCCCTCGAAGGGTTAACACTAACAAAACCATTACATATTGCACTCCGGCAAGAAAAGTGACACAACTCATAAATGCAGCATATGAGAAAAATCAACTTAAAGAATACTGTAAAGCTTGAACTAGCATTACAATAATACAGATACATCTTACCTCAGGTGGACAAATTGCGAAATAGAGATGTGTCGCTTTCCGGGCACGATGGGGGACTTCATACATATTTTTCAATGAAACAACCTCAAAATTGCCGTTTTTTGACTTGTGTCACTTTTCTTGCCGGGTTGCGATATGTGTCAAATGAAGTCCATGCGTCAGTTCTGCTCAATGTTAAAAGAAATCCGATAGGGAGAGGGTACGTTCCCCCATATGTTACCCATGAAGGGTGTTCGGTCAAAACTGAGGTGGTACCTGGTTAAATTGGACTCGACCCTTGTCGTGGCATTATAAAACAGGAACCGCTTCCCTATGCCCCATAGCCTATATCATCGGTCGTCAACCTGGTCCCTACCGTTCACTAGTGGGCGATTCAAGCTTTCATGGTGGGCGGTGAGTGTTATTTTTCTGTTGCTACAAATGTTGTTCTTCCTCCATATGTCCAATGCATTGCCAACAACTTCGCGAGTTTGACTTTTTAAAAACATTATTAACTTACTTTTGAATTCCATCTCTAAACTTTGAATATACTCGTATATAAGAATTCACTGGACACGTCTTGAAGTATAGCCCTGTAATAGGGAGAAAATAATGAGCTCCACAGTCAAAGGCACGAGTTTAGTGTGCATAACGAAGTCTAACGCTTATAACCTTCTATCGTTCAGTCTTCGAATTGTACCCCTTTCTTGGAAATGTAGAAACTCATTAAAATTAAATTATCTATGCGTAAACATACATAAAGTTTAAATAAAAAGATAAATTTAAGGACACATTTTTTTTACAAACTATGTTATTGCGGCACCGGTGGGTGGTAAGGAAATTTTACCATCAACAAAGATACAAAATTGGGCGGTAGATATTAGAAGGTTGATGACCCCTAGCCTATATGGACCTGGTCTGTAATAGATTCCGTCCAGGGGGCATTAGAAACAACAAACAACAGCAAATCCGATAACTAATTTTTCTGTATATACAGAATTTATACAATGTAATCTTAAGGGAGCTGTGGACATTAAAATTTACTTTTTTTACTTTTCATCATAGAGATACGAAATATTGTACATATACACATTTCACTATAAATAAATAGAATACCTTAAAAGAAATTTCTAATCTCATTATAAATTTTAGATTTTAAAAAAAAATTGAAATTTATAAACAAAATTTTTAAATGCTCCTTGCTACTTAATTTTTGAGATATTTCCTCGATTTTGGATTTTAATCTCTTTAAACTGTATAACAAACAAATCTGGGTATCAGTTATTTAATCCCATGAATAGTTCATTTTTGAGAGATTTTTTTTCTGAATTCCATCCGGATTTTCATCAAAATTTTACCTTTTGAAAAGTTATAAATCAAATTTTATTACTTTAATGAAGTCGAATTGTAAAATGCATAACCAGTTTTTTTGTAAACAGCATCAGGATTCTTCCTTATCAATTTCATGAATTTTGAAGAAGAATTAAGTAGCATGGAGCATTTAAAAAATCTAAAAACCTTGAAAAATCTGTTTTGAGAAAAACAGATTTAAAATTTATTACTACACTTACCCATTTTAAATTACTTTGTAGAAGCTTCATAAACGATTTTTTACTTGAAAAAAATTATTTTGGTACTAATAATCTATAGAAATGTATAGATATTTTTACATTAACACAATCAGTATTACAATGACGAGATTTGCTCAAATAAAGGTCCACCGTTCCCTTAAATTTTAGACATAATTTTTCCTATATTTACATTTTTATACACTAGCTGTTCATGGTAGTGTGGTATTCAGCGCATAATAAAGACGTAAAACTTTTCATTTGTACAGTTTCCTTACATTTGTGAGTATCGTGGATTTTTTGATCGCGACTTACCGGAGATTAGGGTAATTTCCTTTGAACTATAATGATTAATTATAGTTAATGATTAATTAATCTTTTTAATGCTTAATTATTCTCTGTCAGTGTCTAACCATAACTAATTTAGATAAAATATTTCACTATCACTTGAAAAGACCACACTGGTGGTTGGTGGAAGTTTCATAAGTTTGACATACGGGATTTTATGAGCATACTGGCCCATGTATATGTAAAAATGAGTGTTAAGACGGGTAAAAAAGTTAACAGCATTGAAACATTCTCGAAGGCAAGGTTTTGATACAATCAACTGGTATCATTTCCTCAAGAAACTACGATGATAAATAAGTTATAATTATTGTTTTAATGTGACTCATGGAATATACCTACTCAAGCAGAAATCATTTCAATTTAGTCAAACCAAATGTAATACGTAACATATATTATGTATTATCATTATGTTCCCGGTGTAAACAAACAACGCACAGTCATAAAAAAAAACTTTACCCATTACTAATCAATCTCAAATCATAAAGAAAGAAATATAGTGCACAGCCGACTCAACGTTAAAAGATCCTTTGGTATTTAATTGCCCTCGTTTGTTTCATGGGAAATTTTTTTTTCTCCCGCCATCGCGTTACAAGGCCTTTAGTGACGCAAACAACTACCACAATAATTCACAGCGGCCTGATTAACATCGTTCGTAAAACGCATTATGAGCGTCGGAACTGAGGTAGGCATTTCGTGTGTAGAGAGGTCTCGGAATCCGCGTCTTCACGATGAGCTGTATGAAGTCACAGTGAGGAGGGTGGGTGGCTGAAGAGGTGGGAGGCGGAATGCCGTTCGTCAGGTTTAAGAACCCATCAAGGACGATCCATGCCGCGGAAAATGCCATCGGCCTGGACACCTTTGCACTCCTCGGAAAAACAGCTCAATAACGTTACGATGATCGCATCAAAATATTATGCAAAAAATAAGGGAATAAAAAAAACGAACGACCTTCAGGCACTAGCATGAAAAATATTGCTGTCCTCTGTGGGTGCAATTCTCCTTGTCAAATTGAGTTTATAGTAATTAAAGATACGGTAAGTAAACATTTGGGGTGTAATTTTAGGTAATGATACCTATTTTCTTTTTCCTTAACCATAAATTAAGTGATATTTGGGCAATAAAATTTCAATTTTACTCCGGATATAAAGTCTTAGGTCGTGGGTATGGGGCTGTTAGATCCTGCCCTTCAGGCTGTTTTACTGTACACTGTAAAAATGAAATGCTTTTTCAGGATAGCGAATTTACCTGTTTTGGGTATCCCATATTTGTATTTTAAACATGCTTTTGTACACTTCTAGTTATACTTCCATTTTTGTAATATTCTTAACCCTCTAACGGTACGGTGCGGGTCGGATCCGACCCTTGGGTGTGTCTTCCCCCTCCCGTACTCTCCCCTCTCATTGAAAGAGACCGAGTTGACAAGGAACCCTACCAGGAAGTCTTGCAACAGGTGTTCAAGCGTTTGCAGTAAATATGAATGTCTTTCTTAAAAAACGTTATTCATGATCACTAGTAATTTTTTTATTTAGATTTTGAAGGCCAAAAATGTCAGTATATGTTATTTTTTGCATTTTTTGTGCTCTGAAATTTGGTTCAGTAACGTCTAAAACTAGGCACAAGACATATTGGACCTAATATATACAACATTCTATGTAAATGCCAGAGAGATTTTCTTTGTTTAGCAAAATTACTATACGTTGGTATTTTTTTCTACAAAAAGGTTTTTATTTCATGTAAAATATTATCAATAAATCTTATTATATAACAAAAATGCTTATTGTGTACTTATTTCTACCAAAAACCTCATAAAAAAAAGACATCGGATCGGATCCAACCAGACCGTACCATCTACTCTGAACCTCTAGAGGATTAAAACAGCACGCATGCGCTTATAGTAAATCATCCAGACAGTTTACACTTTATCAGTGCTTCAAATCAATGTTTTTCACTTTATCATTGCTTTTTGAAATAGTCGATTACATTCGAACCTATCATTTCTTCTTTTTACCTCCATCCATAGATTTGGACTATTTTTGAAGCTAATCATTACTTTAGCTAATAATTACTTTTCGGTTTGGTTTGGTTTGGTTTGAAGCGCTGCAGTCAACTTTTTTGCTACACGAGGGCTAATTAGACCGGCACCTACAGTTTAGAGTCGAATCCGAACGGCTACAAACATCCATGCCAACAGTGGGACAAATATTACTTTTCAGTAGGAATATTAATATCGGAAGGTATTTGGGCATATACAAAAAATGCCATTTACAAACTGTATAGTTTCTGTGAAGACTTGAAAGATTTTTTAGAGACTGTCATCTCTTGGATAAGGGGTGCAGATTATATCTTCCACAGGGAAAGATAGACACAGCTGCGATGGTAGCTATCAATTGCAGACTTTTCTAACTTTAATTGCATGTTTAACTCTGACGATCATGAAAATAAATTAATAAAGAGTAGTATACGTATATCTTATGATAAATATTATCATGAAAGAGAAGGCTCTTGATTCCTTTTCCGAGGAGTCAATTTCCTTTCAAAAGATGTAAAAAATTAAAGGATAAAACATGTTTGATGGAAAGCAGATAGTTAATGGAGAGAAGCACAAAAGCTGAGTGTATGTCATAAAATTCTGAAATACGTCACCATGATTTTATCAACAAATGACAAAACTATTTTTCGAGACACATTACTCCATTTGAAAGCAAAAGCTTTCAGTGGTACGGAGAATGGGCACATTATGTATTTTACTTTCAGTAAAAGAAGTATTCCACTCTAATTTAGCGGGATCATCTCTCATAATACGATAAAGGACTCTTAAAAGGCAGCCTCTCTATACGTGGAAGAATAATTTGGTAGAAAGAGACAGTAAAGTGTTTCATGTAAGGTTAACAATAAATCTCACGTGTTTCCAATACAAAAAAAAAAGAAATTCAGCAAAATGGTGAGAAAAGCCTTTCGGAAGCCAACTAGAATATCGCACCTCTGCTAAAAGAGTGTTACATCTCCGAAATTTTCGAATTTGAGATAATTGCACCATAATGCTCCATAAGAAGTGCTTCTCATTCTCGAATAATGTTATAAGCCTAGTACCAACACAATCTCCTAGATGGCGCTTATTACCCTCTTCCACAGCTAGAAGAGGGAACTTGCTCATGCGCGAAGAATGAAAATAAGATTTTTGTCAGTGCCTAATGTTGTTGTATTAAAATGTTCCTATAATAAAAATGTTCATTAAATTTTATTTGGAAAATAAATTTGTATTTTTTTCTAACATGTTGTTCCTGTTATCAAGGTTTTTTCTTTGTATTGTGAAAAGTTTAGATAGATTGGGCATTAGCGTAGAGATATGACAGTATTTCCTCAAGCTTTTCAGTCCATGTTGACAAAATAAGGTTACTAGAAGAGGGATATATCTTGAAATTAAAATTCAAAATCATGCTTTAAAAATTGAAAACAACTTTAATAGTATATAGTCTTGCCTTCTGAAGTCTTTGTATTGGGAAAAGTTTAGATAGATTGTGCATTAGCATAGAGATATGACAGTATTCCCTCAAGCTTTTCAGTCCATCTTGACCAAATGAGATTACTAGAAGAGAGTTATAACTTGTAATTAAAATTCAAAAGCATGCTTTAAAAATTAAAAACAACTTTAATAGTATATAGTCTTGCCTTCTGAAGTGATTCGAACAATAAGTTTTCCCAAAATTATCATAGGCATTCATAAAACAACAAATGAAATTTTGACATATACCTTCTTCAGCTCTTCCTGAAAATATGGATCTTTTGAGATATAACACTCTTCTATCAGAGGTGCTATATCATCTCGTGAAATAAAGATCTTGTAAACCACGAACTATTAATTTTTTTTATAATCAACTAGGATGATCTACAGTCCTGAATTACTACCGCCAACACTAATTTACGCCAGATGTGCTCTGCCAGATATTTGATTTCTATTGGGACGTATGGAGTATTACTGAAGGGCATTTATGTCAGGCTTTACTGCCTTTGTTTAAACTCAAAGTATTACAGTTCCTCTACATGGCAGCAAAAATGGCTCTATCATGATTTACCATATATTGTTATTTAATGTTTTATACTCAACTAGCTGAAAACCCGCGCTTCGCTACGGAGTACATTCAAATTAAATACAACGGTCAACGTATGCAATTTATGCCAAAAAATAAATATATGTATTTATAATAAATGCGATGATCAATGTATACAATTGATGTAAAATATATATCTATCTATATATATATATTTATAAAAAAATCGTAAGGGATATGCATTTTTTTTTGGATAATATCCGATCGTCTGCTGCATTAGAAAGAGAAAAAAATATTTTTTTTGTCTATTTAGTTGTTATGCACGTGACGATAAATTTATTGAAAGTACCGGAAAAAGAAATCACGTGATCAGCATTTAATAAATTAAATTCTAAAAATGAATCTTTAAAAATTCACCAAAAATCAGGAAATGGAGGTAAAAATTCAAAAAAAATTTCATTTTGAGGGAATTTTTATGATCTTTCTCGTGATATAAATTTTATAACCCTGAATGTATTATTTGAAATGCAAACGTAAAAAAAGTTTAAAAAACAGCTTAAAAATTTAATTTAAAAAAATCTAAGAAGAATTTTTGAAAAATCTTTCTTAGTGCACCCTTACACTATAAGAAGAATCGCCATGCAAAATTTCAGCCCTTTAGGTCCAGCGGTTTGGTCTGTGCGTTGTATGTCAGTCAGTCAGTGAATGAATGAATGAGTCGGTTACGGAACTGTTTTATATATATAGATTTTGGACACTTTGTATTAGTTAAAATGTCTGGCACACAGTTTCAATAAAGCGATCGTGAAAGTTTTTGTATTTGTTTCTAATGGCCCCTGGTCGGAAGTATTCCAGACCAGGACCATTATAGGTTAGCGGGCTGAGGGATGTGGATCCGGTTTATAATGACACCACAAGGATCGGGGTCCGATTTAGCCACCTGCCACCTCAATTTTGACCTAGCAACCCCTAGGGGGGCATCTGGGGGGATCGTACCCTCTCCCAACTCTTTGACCTCATAAGGAGACTTTCCGGTATCAACGTTTCCATATCGAGCACAGAGGTATTCAATGTTGCTTATCGGGATTCGATCCGAGCATCCTCTGATACGAAAGCCGACCCGCTATCACTAGGCTACCACATGCCCCATCTGGTAAGTAAACCAGTAAAAAAAATCGGAAGGAAAACGCTGCAGTTTCGATACCACAAGAACAGCTTACACTGATACGGAGATGAAGATCTTGTAGAATGAAAGTGAGATGTTTTGCAAAGTCAAACACAAAGTCAAACACATAGAAAAAATCTAGATTTCTTAGTACATAAATGATCTGCTTTTACAAATTGTTTATGTGTTACTAAGAAATCTAGGTTTTTCTGTGTGTTTGACTTTGCAAACACACAGCAAACCTAGACTTACAATTAAATTTACCGGGGATGAAAAAAAGAAAACCTTATGCAATACATTATAGTAAACAGTAAAACAGGTTGAATTCGAATTTCTGGAGTAAATTTAGCTTTCTTCTTTAAGAGTAGAGAAAGATAATGTCAAGTTTTCCTTATCTATTACGCGATTTGTTTCACTAGTTTTTGTGCAAAACTTGTTAAAAATAAGTTTACGTTTCCTATATGACTGGAAAAAAAAACAACTTGTTCATTGTTACACGACAAGGAGACATAACAGGAAAAGATTTTTCCCGGGTAAATAGAGACAATTCTCTTTAATTACTTGCATTTCCGAAAACACTTATTTGATTGAATATTTATTGAATATAAACAGAACAATCTAATTGATGCAAAAGTTGTGAGAAGGAATTTTTATCCTCCTGATCAAACTCTTACAATCTTATTACATCCGTTTCACAGCTAAAGAACATTCTTAAGATATAACCAATATTCTCTGTTATCAATCAGATATAATCAGGCATTAGAGATGCAATGTGTTTGTTTATTAAAATATTTAATTAACTAAAGTGAGAGTAATACCCATTCGAAATTCTTCAAGGAACTTCCTGATCATCAAGGAAGTTTTAAAGTATTAAGAATCGTGAAAAAAATATTTTATTCATTCATTAGCATCAGCACAGTGAAGGTGCGTTTTTTTTTCCCAGGGCATTTTAGATCGTTTTGTAGTTTACCATCCTTTTTCGCTAGAACTTTGCGTAGGAACACGGTATTTTCCACGAAACAATTCATTTCCGTATTGTAATTTGTTCAAATAATCCTTTGGTAATGATTAATTACAATTTATAATTAAAAGTACTAAATCGTTTATCTACAGAAATGGATGAGTTATGCCTCACCGGTTCGACAAATTTATGTGATGCCATATCCAGTATCTTCCGTGAGAACGTTTTTAAAAATTTATCAGGTTAATAAATACTGAAATACACTTCAGCCTTTGTTGTTTCTACACTGGCTTCAGAAAATAAGGGAATCATAGCATAGGCGTAGCGTGCTTCTAACTTATTTATTTATTTATTTATTTATTTTTTGGGGGGAGGGCGTGAATTGAATTCATTTCGGCCCTCCTCAGCGCATTTACTGCCCGACGGTCCTTAAAATATGAAATATTTTGATTTTTTACCATGTTTTTATTAACTTGCTTTCTTGTTTGTGTGTGTGTTTGTCCAGTACAAATTTTGCAATCGATTTTTAACTAACTTCCCGACTAGCTAGACATTTGAAACTTTTAGAATAGCTCAGAACACGATGACAATACATTGTTTTAATACTTTTAGCTATCTTTAAGCGGATTTGAATTCATTTTTAGTTAATTTTGTTTTGTAGACTGGTACAGCCATCTATCAGCCGGGACGGGAACGAAAAGTTAAACGCGAGTTAACTTCCAATTAACTTCATTTTCTTTCAAGTTGATGGGACAATTCATCATAACAATTTTAAAAAAGTATTTATTAATACATAGAATTGTCAAGTTTATATGATTCAACAGAAAATTTAAAAACATGCTTATATAAAAAGTTCTTTTTATCTTGTAATTATTTTAATTGAATAACAACTGAATTGATGTTTGAGTAGTATTCAAAAGTTATACAATGAAAAAATTAATATGATATAAATAAAAGGAGAAAAAATATATAGCATCGAATTTTTCTTATGGATCATATCATTGTTAAAAACTATGGGCTAAAGACAATCAGAATCTTCAGTTTCCTAGTTTAGAAAAGCGGGAAAAATCCCAACTTACTTATAAGTTTTTTTACAATTTTCCAATTTTAACTTAACTTCTACTAAGATGGGGGGTTAAGATGGGGGGGGGGGCACGTGCCCCCTCCGTGCCACCTCGACGCTACGCCTAAGAATTTTAGTCATTGGTATAATTGGGCAGTATTCTTTATCTCATTTATAAATTTGGGTGTCCTGGACAAGAGTGCTTTTTATTTACCCACATAATTTGTAGTTATTTTATATATTTAAATCATGTTTCAATTTTGATAATAACTTCTAAACTAATCACTGTAATTACTTTTTCCCGATGTTTTAGTATTTATGATTGTTTTAAAAAAATTTGTCATGAGGGTTTATATAATTTATATTTATAGCTCTTAAGTCACTGTTATCAGACAGTATTCTTTATCTCACTTCTAAATTTATGGATTTCGTGGACAAAAAGGATTTTTTGTTTGCGCACATATTTTGCAGTTACTTTATTCATTTAAATAATGTTTTAATTTTGATAATAACTTGTAAACTAATCGCTCTAATTGCTTTTTCCTGAAGGTTTTGTAATTAGGGTAATGTTTAGAAAATTTGTCATGAGGGTTTTTATATTAATTTATATTTATAGATTTTTTTAATGACATTAAAAGTAATAAAAAAATATTTCTTTAGATGAACGAACACACACACACACACACATATATATATACACTGCTCGATTTCTAGAAATAGAGGTGCCGGAACTGTAACCTTGGGGGTATTCCAAATTTTATATATATATATATATATATATATATATATATATATATATATATATATATATATATATATATATATATATATATATATATATATATATATATATATATATATATATATACTGCTCAAAAAAATTAGGGGAGCAAACAAAGAAGTTAAGAAAACCATGCGACACAGCCACGTATTGGCATAAAATGGATAGTACACGCGTATCAATGCGCAATACGGAAAAAAAGACGTAAAAAAATTTGTAATTAAGCTTTAATTCTTTGAAAATATGGAAAAAAACATGAAAAGATGATTTAGGGCAACAATTTGGTTACATGTAAACGATTAAAAAAAGTATTGTTTAGTTATGATGCAAGATTTTTAATATGGCGTGTGGTCTCCTCGAACAGCTAAGACTGCTGCACACCTGTTTTCCATGGATGCGACGATGTTATCGATACGACTTTGGGGAATACTTTTCCACTCCTCAAGAAGTGCGATCTCCAAGTATCGGAGAGTAAAAGGAGGCCTTGGTCTCGCAGCAATGCGTTGTCCGAGCATGTCCCAAACATGCTCAATTGGATTCAGGTCAGGAGAGCACGCTGGCCATTCCATACGCTGTATTGTTTCAGCTTCAAGCATGTTCTCCACAAGACGAGCTGTATGCGGTCTGGCATTATCATGCTGGAGAACAAAGGAATCTCCAATGGCTGTAGCGTAAGGTATGACATGAGGTCTCAGTATCTCGTCTGAATACCTTCGGGCCGTCAAAGTACCATTCCGAATGATATTCAGGTCTGTACGTCCACCTATGCTGATTCCACCCCATACCATAACACCAGCTCGTCTGTATTGTGACCTTTCACGAACGATTGTGGGGTTATTTCGAGTACCCCTTTCCCTCCATACCAAAACACGTCGGGTGTCACACTCCAGACTGAATCGGGACTCGTCTGTAAACAGCACTTGGCTCCAATCATGTTGCTCTCAATCTCGATGTTTAGCAGCCTATCTTACTCGGGCCGCACGGTGGCGTGAGGTCAATGGAATGCAGACCATTGGCCTACGTGCATAGAGACCTCCCTGATGAAGCCTATTACGTACTGTTTGGCTGGACACCCTTCGTCCTGTTGCCAAGAGCAACTGCCTTTGCAGCTGAGTAGCATTGTCTGTTCTGTTTCGACGAGCTGTTAACAGTATATACCGGTCATCAGTTGCTGTAGTGGCGCGTGGCCGACCTTGCCCTGGTCAACGTCTAACATTCCCTGTTTCTTGGAATCGATTCCACAGCCTTGCAACGACACTTATGGCGACTCCAACAGCGTCCACGACACTACGTTGTGTTTGCCCGGATTCAAGTCTGCCTATAATACGCCATGCCATGGATTCCGGTAAATCACGTTGTTGAGACATTTTCAAGTCACCTTCTCTCAAAAAGAATAACTGAGCAATTTCACAGTTAAGGAAGTGAAACAGGCGTTTCTGTAACATCCCGATTTCCACCCTTATGTTCTTTTTCTGGTTTTTGACGTCATGAACTGTGATTTGCATATGAAGTTTTCTTCTTCTGTTTCCTGCTAGACTTTAAATTATGGATGATTTATTTTATGTTACTTCTCGGTGTAAGTATTTGCGTAATTTCGTTAAAACCATGTACTCCCTTAATTGTTTTGAGCAGTGTATATATATATATATATATATATATATATATATATATATATATATATATATATATATATATATATATATCATACTTGGAATCTTGATCAATCGGTCCTTCGAAAAACGATAGATCGAGATTCCGCTATATATATATATATAATAGGCCAGACCCACCCAGTAACAACAGAGAAATATGTGATTAAATAAATGTTTTAACTATCGTAATTTTTTTTCCTAAAGAGAGGTAGCGGAACGCTGTTCCGGCGTGTTCCGCCTCAAATCGAGCCCTGTATATATATATATATATATATATATATATATATATATATATATATATATATATATATATATATATATATATATATATATATAACGAAAGTCGTAAAGCGAAACCCGTCTATCATAATGCACACCATATTCATAAAAAATTTCATCTAAAATGTATACTTACTCTCTGCCAATAGTTAGCTAGGAAAAAAACGTTCGAATAAAATAAAATTGAAACTTTTATTTGAATAAAAGGACAACAAGGAAAAGTATTGGCATACTTCTGGACAAAAATAAAGTTCTAGATCGCGTAATGATTGCGATTTTTTAAAAATTGACTTAAAGCGTAGCGAATGGGAATACTTGAGACTAAGTGATATTCCCTTAGGACAGACTCAGTTTTTTTATTCTTCGATTGCATGTCATTGCGTAGACGACGCCTTCAGCCTATTCGCTTCGGCACCCAACAAAGGTGCATTTGAAAGATAGCACTAATCTCATAAAAAGGACTTGGACGAGAAATTTTCTCTTCAAAGATATTCTTTACCTCATAAATTATTAGACGGTTATAAACACCCATCCCTCAGCTTCTACTGTTTCGCCCACGTTTCAAAAGAAATTAAGGATTTTCGGAAGGTTCCTCGAGATTCCGCTTAAAAGCAATGTTTTACTGAAAAGCATGCGTAATATTTTATTCATTTGAAAACTGCAGTTCGCTATAAAGTGTTTATTACCTATATTTAGTATGGAATTATTTTTTAGGCAGCCAAAGCAATTTCTTAAACTGGACTTACCTTTAAAATTGATATATCACTCCAAAAGCAGAAAGAAACATGCAGGTAGCGACAGGAAATTTAATTTAAATAACAGTTGAATATTATAATTTAAACAACAGTTGAAACAGCATCATTACCCCCAACCTCTCCGATTCATAATTATTTTATCAAATCGTAAAAGATTAAAAATATTTTACCTCTGATTTCTACTCAAAATCCTTGATATATATATATATATATATATATATATATATATATATATATATATATATATATATATATATATATATATATATATATACATATATATACATATATATATACACTCTTAGACATAAAAAACGACGCACCAAGAAGGGGTAATGCAAATTGGACACAAATTGACATGCATACAGGTTTCGACGGAAAATGCAGAATTTTAAAGTTTGGCGACCAATGAATGAACATGTGACGCTGCAGCGCATCTTAACTGCGCAACTGGCAGGATATTAAAGAGGAGAAATTTCGATTCCAGGTCATAAATTCTTTGTGAATTTCATTCCCTGTACTCAGGTAGACAGTAACTATGCCTCGCATACAGGTGCGCGAATAATGTGCGCAGATGTCAGCATTTGAGAGAAGACGTGTAGTTGGGCTCAAAAATGCCGGTTGGTCTAATCGGCAATATTCTTCGCCCCGTTGTGTTGCCCTTCATATCACGCCATCCTGGGCTTATATTTCAGAAAGATAATGCCCGCCCGCACACGTCGAAAGTTTCTACTGCTTGTCTTCGTGCTTGCCTAACGCTACCTTGGCCAGCAAGGTCACCGGATCTCTCCCCCATTGAGTACGTTAGGAACATAATGGGAAGAGCCCTCCAATATCTCAGGATTTTGACGATCTAACTCGCCAATTGGACAGAATTTGGCACGATATCCCTCAAGAGGACATCCGCCATCTCTATCAATCAATGCCAAGCGGAATAACTGCTTGCATAAGGGCCAGAGGTGGACCAACTCGTTATTGACTTTTTCACTTTGTGACTCTCTATCTCTTGAATAAATCATCTAATTTTTCTGAAACTGTAATCATTTGTTTTTCTGTACATGTACATCACGTCTACCGATTTTCGTCCCATTCGGATAACTTCTTCTCGGAGCGTCGTTTCTTTTTGTTGTTGAATGAATTTTTGAAATGAGAATGAATTTTTTTAAATGAAATGAAATTTTTTTAGTGGTGACACATGGTATGATGTATATATATATATACATCATATATATATACATCATACCATGAAGTATATATATATGATGTATATAAGAAAATGTATCCTATCCTTGTTCGTAGAGACAATGGAGGACAGCGCCTAGAAGAATGCACTTTAGAGAGTTATAGTATTAGTACGATGATAATACTATAACGATGATAATACTATAATTGACCAACCGGCATTTTTGAGCCCAACTACACGTCCTCTCTGAACCTACATCATATATATATATACATCATACCATGAAGTATATATATATGATGTATATATATAAGAAATTTCAGCTGTTACAAGTGTTTACATACAATGTGGCATTGAACGATAAAGATTCTGAATGGTTACTGAAATACCGTTCCATGCAGATCAACACGCATCCCCATTTGCGACAACGGGTGCCATATTACTTTATTTTGGAACAATCATAGTCCATACGTACCCTATAGTGAATATATAGAGTGACGAAGCAGGCCAAGAAAGAAGTGGTGATTAGCTGTAGAATTCGGACGGCATAGGGACGATGATTGTCCTGTTGAAAGATAGCTCTAGAATTGGACTGTAAGAGGGGTAGGATTTGCAATTTCAAGACCTCTGTGATGTACCGCTGACTATCCATAGTACCTGCGATTCATTTAAGACGAGTGCGTGAATAAAATCAAATTGAACTTGTTTGGAGTGCATTACATGCGCAGTGGGACTAAAATAACGCTCTAAAGGGCATTCTTCTAGGTGCTGTCCTCCATTGTCTCTACGAACAAGGATCCGACTGTATTTGCCATCGAAATTGAAGCTAGACTTGCAGGCAGTCGGATTCGCAACTTATATGCCCATTGAGTGAACAGCAGTAGCCAATTAGACAGCTGGGTTTTGCGGGAGGCCTTCCATCTATAAAACATACCATAACATTTGTAAAGTATTGTACGCACCGAGTCGAACACTTCAGTGAGGCAGGTGTCTTGTTTGTAGAAGGGCACATTAGCAGACATCATAAAAACAACACGCATCTTTATAAAAAAGAACTTTATTCCAAAGGACTTAATTTGAACGACGACACGCAAGCCCGTCAGTTACTTGACAGCCACAAAACACATCAAAGGTATCTGTGACAGAGTGCAGGAACGAAGTATTATATATGAGGCTTTATGCTTGATGCTGGCGTACTTTGGGCTTGAATTTGCATAAACCTTTCTGGAGGCAGGACAGTAGATTGCGATAGGTTGCGATTTGCGAAGGGCTACGCAATTCATCCCCACACATTCAATCAGTTATATTTGTAAATGGATGAGTATATAATAATTACTGCCTCTTTCTGTTTGTCATACTCATATGTCGATATGTCAATGGTCTCCTAGTTTAGCAACAAGCAGCGAATTTGTTTTATTTTGGACAGTTCATATCATTAGTTTTATTTTTAAGTTTAAATTATGCTGCAAAAATAGTTCTACTATAATGAAAGTTGTTGCTTTACTGTGTGAAAACATTATGTTTGAAACATCCGGTTATCGGCTTACTGGGTAATAAAAATAATTAACCCACATTTCACCCATAAATGATTTCACCCATAAATGATACAGAATATCAGGCTTCCAAGTAAATTATTTATAATATATATTGGTGTATAAATTAACGAAATTGGAAGCGATATGTTAAAGTTTTGTTTCTTTATCCTAGTGATATATTTATAAACAAAAATAGAGAATAACTAAATTCTATAGCTTTTTGACTCCTCACTAAAAGCAACCTGGCTTATTTACAAGCTTGCTGAAAAAATTTCTATTTTATAACATTTTATCTTTAGTTATTTTTTTAGAAACATTCATAAACCATTTTAAAGACTGTCAACTAAAAACTATAATGCTCTTCAATTACACGCAGAGAATTGCTTAAGATATAGTTAGAGAATATAAATAAATAATATAAAGCTTTTAGCTGAATTTACTGAAAGAGTATCCACGTAGATGTAAACTTCATAAAATATCTAAAGAAAAATTGATATATTTGGTTAAACATTTTGATAGATGTAACTTGGAAAAAAATATCCATACCATAATTGGTTTATCTCTTTTGGATACTGAGAAACTTTTTGAAGTTTGTGAATTATTTTACATTTTTTGGAAGTTAGATTTATGATAGTCAGTCTCAGTCAAAAAAACTAACACCAAGATCTCAGTAGAATTCTTAGGACCTTAAAAATAAATTTAAGCATAAAAATCTTAAAAAGAAACAGTTCAGCAACGATGAGGCTTTTTAACAATTTAATAGACGAAAAAAATTTACTAATGTATGAGTTCTTTGTAGAATTGCTTTAGCTGATTTGCAACTTTGAGTCCACTAAAATTTGTTAAAAATTTAAGCAGTACTGTCAATTTAAATTTTGTCGGAAAATTATCATTTTCAATACACATTTTGAAAGTAACTTTCAAAATGTTTATTGATGTATTTGTGCAATGGAAAGCACATTATTAATGATACAAATGACGTAAATTATAATAATAATAGTATGAATTTGAAACAAACACACACACACACACACACACATATATATATATATATATATATATATATATATATATATATATATATATATATATATAAGAAAGAGAGAGAGAGAGAGAGAGTGAGAGATAAAGATAAAATCATTTTACCTTTTATTATTTTTCAATTATTTTTTTACTTCTTTATTTTCATAGTTATTTCTTTCTCACACAATTTTAACTTGAGTTTGGGCCAGTTATTAATTGATATAGTCTTTAAAATTTTACCTAATTTGTAAAGTCAACTTTTTGCCAAATGTTCTTTGTATTAATGATTCATTTGGTCTTACGTATTCATAAAATTTAAATTAGCAAACGCGATTAGGACAAAGAATTAGATGCAATAAATTTCATAATTTTTTTTTCTAAAAATATAACTGAATCACGTAAGTCTTCTTTATCTTATTTGGCTATTTATACATATTTAACTTTTTTATATTTTTCAATTAATAGTTACGTTAGAATATTAAGGTTAAAATCAGGATCGACGAATAGTTTGTCTTATCTTCCAAAAAATCCAAATATTCCAGCTTTATTAATTAAACAAATGTGTTCTTCCGACTTCCAGTGTCTCCCAAACAAGGAATTAAAATTCTCATTTCATCCGTTATAGCATTCACGTGCACAGGAACTTGTAGCGTCAGCAGTTTTAATTACGGATGTAAAGCGGAATGAAAAATTATACCTATGGTTCATCCACAAATAGATTGACTTTAAATATTACTGTTGTTGAGAACTCCCGTACATGAAAATAAATATCTTTGATAACAGATATTTTTCTTTGAAAGTATATTTAAAAAGGGAAATTTTAAATGCTTCAAGTACTATTGGAGATAAAAAATATTATGAATACCCAAAATTTTCTGTTAAAATGTGAGAAATAATTACAGCCTATTTTAATAATGGCCATTGTATCGTACTATTATGTCCAAATCTTCTTAAGTGCGAAAACTAGTTTGACAAAGTTAACTGGTTAGTTTTAACCACTTTTTTTAACAAATTTTCAAAAAAAGTTTATCTAAAAAAAAATGGTAGAGGTTCAGGTATCTCGTCAAACTTAAGAGATATTTAACCTCTTCTAACTCTTTCCCTTTCCATTTCTAAATGTAGTAAAATTAGCTCAAAATGGCGGCGAATCATTCATTAAATGAAGGGGTTGAGATTTTTTCAGAACGCCTAATAAAGTTCCCTCGATATCAGGCACCGCGGGGGGTGGGGTGGGGGTCCAAAGGTCACTTTTTTCAGTTTTCGGCGTTTATCTCGAAAACGGTGTGTCGCACAAAAAATTGTCAAATACAAAAATTAAAGCTGATAAAATTCTCTTCCAAATGATATAGTCATGTTTGTACCTAAGGATTACCGTTTTCGATATATGAGCCGTTGAATATGAAAATTTGTCAAAAAAAGTGGTAGCGGTTCAGGTATCTCGTAAAATTTAAGAGACATTTAACCTCTTCTAACTCTTTCCCTTTCCATTTCTAAGAATACTCGTGATAGAGAAAGTTGTAGAGCGAAAAATTTCCTTCAAAAATGTATATAGTTATGCTAGTTTATCTTTACCCGGTAAATAGTTAGAGCGTTTTGAAGTATAGGGGTACTTTTAAACATTTTGCTAGTAAAATGCTCGTCACTCAAGTATCGTTTCGAAGGTCTGTAACTCTCTTAATAACTTTGTATGTTGTTTAATTAGATACGTATAGTATTTATAACCCGTATAAATAATAAATTACGTATATCTGTACGTATAATGTATATCTCATAATATACAGAAGAACAATTGTAGTACAAAGGAGGAAGTAAGAAAACAAACCAAATTGTATAAAAGTGTCAATTTAGCTCAGATCATTTTGGAAAATTTAGATATCACACCATATGAAAAAGAAGTAGTTCAGTTATTTCAGACCTCAGTAGAAATTACTCCACAACACATTTCCACAAATGCCTCCCTTGCTAGCACTCAGTAGAAATTGAGCAACGAATTGTCACGTCTCAAAGGTAATGGGCCAACAGCAGCTTTGTGGGTCTAGTACTTTGAAATGGTGGTGTTGAGGAAAAAATTCATTGCAGCACAGCGCACTGGTGACTGGTAAGATCATACGACATGCGCCCAACTGATGATACCTTACTTCCATGCCAGCGGGCATTTTCATTATGCAAAGTGTACTCACCTATATGTACAAGGCATTCTGGGACTAACAAATCGCTACCTTCAACTTAAACAGGATTTTATAGATCGTGGATACTTCACTGTCAACAGAACTGGTACACCAATGGCTGGTGTGTGGTCTGACATGGCAACTGAGGTGACACTCATGTGTGACATGAAGAGTGAAGGAGAATTAACACGTGAGCGAGACTTTAGTGATTCGGTGTTGGCGAAATGTGTTGGGGGAGCACGCACAGCTACAGCAATATGTAGTTCACTTGATATGTTTTGTGGCGTCTATACTGTAAGCGGAGAACAGCATGTTGATTTTCGAGCATTACGCATAACCAGAGATGATCTAGACAGAAGGAAGCTTGCTCAATGGTTGGCTGATCACCAGCCTTTTGCTGAACTTAATTGTTTGATGTCACTTCCAACGGGAGTAATTGGAACAAGTAACGTCAACTGCTACCAGGCTTTGAAAATTGGAACCCGCACAATGAGCACTTTTGTTGGAATGAATTTCTCAGAAGTGAAACAATCCAAGAAGAACTCAGTCGTTCCTTTAGCTGCGATGAGCAATATGATTAAAGTTAATGATGAGGTAGTGGTGGTAGAGCCTCTGATGATATTTCAGAGAACTCTGATCACCAAGAAGAAAGAAGGGGATGTAGAGGAGTTGCTAAAGTACGAATTAGCCCCATATCCTATGTCTCTATTCGCCGAGGATATAATGAGAAAAATCAAAAAGTCAGCACTGTATGATGCTTTCCCAAAATGTATTCAACTGATCAATGTGAAGAACAGTTTCTTGGTAATCGATGGCCGCTTCCTGCTTCATAGAGTAAAATGGAACACCAACACCACCTTCGCCTCCATCTGCGATCAATATGTATCGTACATAAACAACCATAACGGCAGCAGTTCAGCTGTGGATTTGATGGTTATGAAGATACGAACTCCACGAAAAGAGACGAACAATTTGACTTCAATAAGAACATGGTGGCTACTGTTCATCAGGAAAATTTCCTTTCCAATGAAAGGAACAAAACCAAGCTCATTACTATGTTAGTTCAGGTCTTGGGTGCAAGAGGTATACAGTCTACTATAGCCAAAGGAGAAGCTGACTGCAGTATTGTCAGGGGTGGGTGGCAAAACACCTCTCGTTCAACTGTGATGATAGTAGGTGAAGACAGACTTGCTCGTCTTACTTGTGGCACTCACCCCAAGAGACACGAATGTGTTTTTCATGAAGGCCCTACGGGGCAACACAGAAGACAGGCTCTACTCTTCACAACATCTTCAGGCCTTATCATTCAGCCAGTACATTCTCTTCATCCTTAGTTTCTCAGGATGAGACACTACGTCAGCGATTTATAGTAAAATCAAAGCAGCACTACTACAATGTTTCCAGCAGTATGCCAATGAAACAACAAACATCTTCAAAGTGTTTTATGACTCAAAATCTTCTCCAGGAGACATTGTTGGAGCTGGGGAACAAATGTTCTTGCTCATGTTCTAGGCCCCGCCAAATGAGCATGATCTTAATCACCACAGGTACCTTTCATTTTTCTTTGCTCGTACTGACCCCATTAAGTGAATTTAATAATTTATATAATTCATTAATATTCAATAATACGTTATACACTATCTGGCCAAAAGTATCCGGACACCACCCTAAAGATGTGGATCTAGCAGGTGACGTAATTTGATGCGTAGCCGAAAGCTATAAAAGTGTTGGTAGTGATTTGTCAGGTCATATTTTTGCGTTTGTGAGACAATGAGTAAGTCAAAGGAACTTAGTGACTTTGATCGTGACATTATAGTGGGATGCCACCTTTGTGGGAAATCGGTTCGTGAAATTTCAGACCTTCTACATAAGCCAAAATGATAGTGAAGACTTTGACTTGATTGAAACTTTTTCCGAAGTATCAGATTGACGGCTTTTAATATATAGGAAAGCAGTTGATGAAATAAATTGTATATAATATATTTAATGTAAGTAACTGTTGTTTGAACCTACTTTTGATAGCCATTTTTTTATTATATGAACAACTTTTATACAATTTGGATTGTTTTCTTACTTCCTCCTTTGTACTACAAGTGTTCTTCTGCATATTATGAGATATACATTATACGTACGAGTATACATAATTTATTATTTATACGGGTTATAAATACTATAAGTATATAATTAAACAGCAGACAAAGTGATTAAGAGAGTTATAGATCTTGGAAACGAAACTTGAGTGACGAGCATTTTGTTAGCGAAATGTTGAAAAGTACCCCTAAACTTCAAAACGCTCTAACTATTTACCGGGTGAAGATAAATTAGCATAATTATATACATTTTTGAAGGAAATTTTTTGCTCTACAACTTTCTCTATCACGAGTATTCTGAGAAATGGGAGGGGAAAGAGTTAGAAGAGGAAGGTTGACAAGATACCTGAATCGCTACCACTTTTTCTGAAAAATCTTCATATTCAAAGGCTCATATCTTAAAAACGGTAACACTTAGGTACAAATAGGGTTATACCAATTGGAAAGGAATTTTATCAGCTTTAAG
Organism: Dolomedes plantarius; assembly: GCA_907164885.2. Taxonomy (NCBI): domain Eukaryota; kingdom Metazoa; phylum Arthropoda; class Arachnida; order Araneae; family Dolomedidae; genus Dolomedes; species Dolomedes plantarius. The sequence goes on from OU015498.1 coordinate 35,005,327, forward strand.
TTTTGAATTTAATAATTTTCTGTGCGATGCACCGTTTTCGAGAAAAACGCCGAAAACTGAAAAAAGGGACCTTTGGATCCCTACCCCACCCCCCTGCGGCACCTGAAATCGAGGGTACTTTATTAGGCATTGTTCAGGGGACCAACCCCTACAAATTCCTGAAAAAATCTCAACCCCTTTCCTTTAATGCGAAATGAAAACCTAATTTGACTGGACTATGAATGATTTAAATTGCGAGTTGAATTTTCACTGTTAGAATGACAATGTCGCAACTATGTGCAAGGAACTAAGATCAAATTTGCGCCTCTGGACTTCGATTCCAGTGTTTTTACATATTATATATATATAAATATATATATATACATACATATATATACTCCTAAAAACATTTTCAGGATACATATTTTTTAACTTTGGTATGAATATTAGTCCTAATAAAGTAGGTACATTCTAGTATAGGCATTAAGAATTCTTATACTATCCATGCTTTAGTCCTGTTGTTAGAGATTGACCATCAGCTCTCTCACACACAAGCAAATAGAGAAAAATTAACGTAGATTCTTCATGTAGTTTCTCATCGTTCGAAATACGAATTTCATTCTATCCCAAAACAGACAACTTTATGATAGCGAAGCAGAACATTTTTCAAGTAAAATGGATATGAAGTATTCATAAGGGAAAAAAAATGGTACTCAGCTAAAAGAAATTCAAGCCTTTTTTATAAAATAATACTGTCTAGATCGTGAAGTTCCGTTGTTCAATTGCAGGCAAATATGTCGTTACCGTTCATTTCCAGAGTTGGATAGCTTTACTTCAATCGATCATACACGCTTAAGAACTATATCACGAATTCAATATTTTAAACATTTTGATCAATTTCCTACCTTTAGAATAAACAACTACGGACAAATATTGTCCAGACATTACAACTTCCATTTTCTCCTTATTTTCTCCTCATTTTATCTTGCCTCATTTTATCTTGGAGAAAGAGAGAAATTACTCTCCTTTTTTTCAGTTAGATGTTACTTTCAGAGGTACATTTGAAGCGATTTTCATTTTCAGAATTGTGTATTAAGTAAGACGGATTCGCCGAAGGCATAGAAGAGAGCTGAATATAAACTCTTGTCAATGAACCATGAATTTAGTTCGTTCGACTTTTCAAAAATTGATTTGAATTTAATGTTATGTCTTCGAAGCAAAAACTTAAGGTTTAGGTTTGGATCAATTTCAAAGGATTATTCTAGATACAAATTACGGAGCAATTTTGTTTGAATCATCTTAGAACAGATTTAAACGAAAAAATGGACAAGAAGAATGAAGAGAAAAGTCTTGATAATTGGAAAGTAACGTTAAAGGTATGATTCAATACAGTTTTTCTACTTTTTCTTTCTGAACGATAAATATTACAGAACACTCCCTAACTTTTTTTTAACGACAAATTTTTTTCTCACCAGAATATGAAAAAATTTAGAACTGTAGCGAATTTTACAATTTATTTGAAAATACGGAAAAGACTACATTTCTGATTAATGATAACAAGTAGTGTTTGATTCAAACTGATAATCAATCAAAGGAAACTATTTTTTTAATATAAAATTTTTTTCAAATTGATTCAGGACACAAGAGTAATAAGCGATTCAGGACAGATGAGTGATAAGATCAATTCTCTGAAGTTCCAAAATTAATTTTCTTATGAACTCAAAATTTTATCACCGGAACCGTAGGATTTCTCCGAGCACAAGCTGGAAATCCCAATCATAGAGAAAATGAACAAGTGACATAGAAAAATTAATCTTTAAAGAGCTTTTAAGCAGGAATAGGACTTTTTCTTATAACTCTGTATTTTCAGGGTGTTATAAATACTTTAATTGACATATGGTGTTTCTTTTCTCTTACCATTATCTGTATATATAAAACAGTTCCGTAACTGACTCACTGACTGACTGACATACAACGCACAGACCAAACCGCTGGACCAAAAGGGCTGAAATTTTGCATGGCGATTCTTCTTATGATGTAGGGATGCACTAAGAAAGATTTTTGAAAAATTCTTCTTAGAGTTTTTTAAATTAAATTTTTAAGCTGTTTTTGTAACTTTTTTTAAGTTTTCATTTAAAATAATAATTTGAGGGTTATAAAATTTATATCACGAGAAAGATCATAAAAATTTCTTTAAAAGGAAATATTTTTCGAACCTTTACCTTTTTTTTCTGATTTTTGGTGAAATTTTAAAGATTAATTTTTAGAATTTAATTTATTAAATGTTGATCACGTGATTTATTTTTCTGGTATTTTAAATAAATTTATCGTCACGTGCATAACAACTAAATAGACAAAAAAATATTTTTTCTTTCTAATGCAGCAGACGATTGGATATTATCAAAAAAAAATAAATATCCCTTACGAATTTTTTACAAATAAATAAATATATATATATATATATATATATATATATATATATATATATATATATATATATATATATATATATATATATATATATATATATATATATATATATATATATACATATATATATATATATATATATACATATATATATATATATATATATATATATATATATATATATTACATCAATTGTATACATTGATCGTCGCATTTATTATAAATATATATATTTATTTTTTTGGCATTAATTGCATACATTGACCGTTGTATTTAATTTGAATGTACTCAGTAGCGAAGCGCGGGTTTTCAGCTAGTGTATCTATATACAGGGTGTATGGGCTGAAAGTATCCAAAAATTATGCCTTATTTTTATGGAACCTCCCATTAGAATTTTGAAAAAAATGTTTAAATAGAAAGAACATCTCATCAAGTTTTAATAGTAATAGACTTCGATGTGTGCACCTTTTGTAGCACGTCCAAACGGTGATCCAGTTCTCTCCAAGTGTTTCGTAGCATATCAGGAGTTATTAGTGTACAAACAAAAAATTTTGTGCATAAACAAAAAATTGAAATCGGGAATGAGTTAAAGAAGCGCATCATTCAAGTAATTCATCTAATAACTTGGAGAGTCTAATAACTTTAATTCGTTTGAGTGTAATTCGTCACTTGGAGAGAACTGGATTACCAATTAGACTTTTGTCATGCTGCAAAAAGTGCACACACTGAAATCTATGCTGCACACACTGCTGCACACACTGAAATCTATTGATATTAAAACTCGATGAGATGTTCTTTCTATTTATATAATTTTTTTAAACTGTAATGGGTAGTTCCATAAAAATAAGTCATAACTTTTGGATACTTTTAGCTCGGACACCCTATATATATATATATATATATATATATATATATATATATATATATATATATATATATATATATATATATATATATATATATATACATATACATATATATATATATATATATATATATATATATATACATATATATATATATATATACATATATATATATATATATATATATATATATATATATATATATATATTATATATATATATATATATATATATACATATATATATATATATATATATATATATATATATATATATATATATATATATATATATATATATATATATAAATAAAAGCGGTTTTTACTACACAGGGATTTATATCATAAGCTATGCACAGATATCAATTACCGTAGTTTTCACAAAGAGCGCCGGCTGGAAAACTATCATCTCGATAGATAATGACCTACTTAATCGTTAAATTTTGCTATCATTTCCCTTTCTGGAGGATTCAGTATCTGTATTCCTATCAGAAAGTGATATAGTTACTTTTAATTCCGAACCCAACAAGTACATTTTTCTTTTTCCTTTTAGTGGGAATAAAATATAAAAAATAGGTATCTCGAAAGCCATAAAATCTTTCCAACGCGTCTGCCGAGCAGCTGTCTTATGTAAAGCAATTAAGCTACGCCTTTATGGTTGTGACTCCTTAATGTGACATAAAAGCATTTACTTTGACCTCACAGTATCCTGAATCTGCTCTCCGTTATTGTCGCTCGAATAAATTTATTGCAGCTACTGAGCTGTAGAAAAATGTTGTTTATTCTAAAGCATGTCGTTCAAATTATACCGGAAATCATTCGGAAGCCCTTTGTAGCTAATTATTGTTATCACATAATTCTGTTCATTATAGAATATTAATTTAATGGTATTAATTTGCTATACAGAGAGTAAAGTGTAGCAAGTTATTACTGTTAATTAACCTTTAGCTTACTGAACCAATTTTTCCGATTCCTTCTTTACAGGGGGAAATTCAATACCCCCTTTGTAAGAACGGCCATTAAGGTATATATATATATATATATATATATATATATATATATATATATATATATATATATATATATATGTATATATATATATATATATATATATATATAAATATATGTATGTATGTATATATATATGTATGTATGTATATATATATATGTATGTATACATATATATGTATATATATATATATATGTATATATATATATGTATATATATATATATATATATATATATATATATATATATATATATATATATATATATATATATATATATATATATATACTCGTATATATATTCATTCTTGGGTCGGTATTCTTGGGATACATGCTATCCCACGCTGTAAGGGAAAGGTTGAGGCGTTTATTGTAAATAATACCAATCCACATAATTAATGAGTCAAACTTTTCGTTGTTTGTTTATTCATTTTAAATATTTCAAAATATATCTGTACTCACAACGTATACAAAAAAGCTGATACAAAAGCCTTTTGGAGCAATATCAAGTTTTTCCAAGGCTGCTGAAAAAGTTTTGTGGGCCTTGAAAATTGTGATTGGACATAATGTCATACTAGATTTTAAATAACTGAGGTTATGCAACAAAAGAAAGTTCACCCACCCAGCCTCACGAAACAATAGAACTATCCACACTTAAGATATGCCTATTTCTACCATGGTTAAAACCAGTCAACTTGGCGTCATAATTCTTGTGTTAGTATGTCATTACTAATCAAAAGATAGGCTATGTATGACCTGTTAGAGAATGTAAATGTGGTAAAGATAGATACTATTCCTTACTCTTAGGTAATGGTGTAAAATAACGTTGAAGGGCCAGTTAGGAGGAGTTGAAAATTAGGAGTTTAAAACAAAAGAGCGCATGAAAACTCGTAATCTCTCTTTTAAAACTGAAAAAAAATGTCATAATGGTTATAAAGTAAAAAATAGAATTCTTTATGCTGAAACAATTTAATTGCTTGATTCCAGTGGTTAAGGAACGGTTAATTAATATATCTACTTAGAAACTGATAAAAAATATTTAAACATGTAAAATGAAATGTTTTCTCTTTTTCTGCAATGCTGTAATGTAATTTATTAAAGAAATTTAGTTCTTTTGCTAGAAGTAAAACAGAGGCTTTACTAAAAGTTACAGCGTTTTATTAAGATTCGATTTGAGTTTACTAACAGAGTTGTATTTATAACTAAGGTGGGAGAATGCAGTACTTAATTCTGTGGCTTTCCCACCTGGACACTAGATTTAAATCCTGAACTGAGCCTCACCATCCATTCATCTATTTTGAATTGATTAGCTGGTAAACTCCGTGGCGCAAAGTCATCAATGAAACGGTCACTGCTTGCTCCAAATACGGAAGAAAATCTGCCTCTCACGTTTAAACACCCATTTTTATTGTTGCTTGTATTATACGCCCTTATTCACTATATTTTAATCGTACTCTACTTCTTTCTTCTTTACAGGCCAAGTGAGAGGAATATGAAACTTTGCGAAGAGAATTTGAAAGAGTTGCGACTGAAAAGATAAAGGAGAGAAAATCTCTGAAAATTAAGTTACAACACTTGCAAGTTTAGAGCTTCTAAAAAGAGTAAAAATAAAATAATATCTTATTTCCTGTATAATTCTTTGTGTTATTGTTGCTGTTACTAATCCTATCTGATCTAGCTGATAGGCTAGACCAGATCCACGAGACCGAAAACATTTAAAATATCCAAGACAAGGAGGGGACTCTGCGTCAAATCCTCCTTTTCAAGCCCCAAGCAAGAAAGAAGATGGTCAGGGGTGAAATGATTGATGTTACATTTTCCACAAATGGGTAAGATCTTATTGCCTTGATCAAATTGAAGGCACTTTAGGTGACCACTTAGAAGTTTTTACAAAGCAGTCTGCTGAGCACCATTGCCCACAAAAGCCATAGCTCCTCCTGGCTGTCTGCCACAGTACCAGTCATGATCTGGAAGGGATTGCCATGAAAGGGCGTTGATATTGCTTTGTTACAGAGTACGTGTTCAGTAGCATCGTATCACAGTGAAAAATAGAATAAAGAAGTCAGATATCATAGTGACATTGTTTTGAGAATTTTAAACTTTTAGTAGTTAAATCACTTGCGAGTAACTTTGCTTTTGTACTCTCTAGTTAAAACTCTTTCAGGGGATACAACCTTCACCCTTTGCACGGTTGAGATTTGTTTCCCGATTTTTTAAACTCAAACAATCTTGAAAAATTTTCCAATTAAAGGTTGCAAAATGTTTTTACTTCTTTAAACTGATAACAGATGGCAGTACTAACTATTTTTCTGCTCATTTAACTGGAATAGATTGAATCCAAGTGAAAATAGGATTAGATTTAGGCGTTTGCACTGTGCAAACGCGGCCCCTCAATTGGTTAAGAAATTCAAGAGTTGAATATCATCATAAAATCATTTACTGAAGTCCTCAAGATGAATATTGCTCTGATATGGCAAGATTTCTAAAGTAAAATTTTTTACATATAAATTAATTGGATTAGCAATAAGACTTTGTTCCTTTCATGTTATCTGAAGAATACAATGTATAGCAAAAATGTTTTCCATTGTCTGTGTACTCTATAGCTCATATGAAAATATACCTAAAGCCATGGACAATCTTATTTAATTTCTTCTTGAGATAGGAACTATAACTTGCCAAACAGTGATAGTGGACTCAGAGAATGCTTTTAGTCAATACTCATCTAAGCCAGACAGTATTATGTATTCTATGGGTGAAAAAACAAACCAAATAGATTCCCAGTTTTGAGACTTCATTCTTGGGAGAAAATAATTCCATTCTAGGTAAAATAATTCAATTGTTCCTAAAAGTAACATTGATATTGAAATGTTTCGGCCTGCACCTATCTTTTAAACTAGGTTCTGCATTTTGGTAAAAATCTTTTTTCAGTAAAATAGTCTTTTATTTCACCTTTTATGACATACAACAGAACCTTTCCTCCTAAAACCTTTCTAGAAATTTTTTTAAAGAATTTAAAGTTATGCAGCTTCTGATCAATATACCTTTAGCTTACGGGGCCCATTTTTTCCGATTCTCTCTTTAGAAAGGGAAATTTCAAACTTCCGTTGTATGAACGGCCATTAAGGGGTTTATATATATATATATATGTATGTATGTATGTGTATATATATATATATATATATATATATATATATATATATATATGTATATATGTATGTATGTACGTGTATATATATATATATATATATATATATGTATGTATGTATGTATATATATATATATATATATATATATATATATATATATATATATGTATGTATGTATATATATATATATATATATATATATATATATATATGTATGTATGTATATATAAATATATATATATATATATATGTATATATATATATATATATATATATATATATATATATATATATATATATATATATATATATATATATGTATGTATATATATATATATATATATATATGTATATATATATATATATATATATATATATATATATATATATATATATATATATGTATGTATATATATATATGTATGTATATATATATATATATATATATATGTATGTATGTATGTATATATATATATATATATATATATGTATGTATGTATATATATATATGTATGTATATATATATATATATATATATATATGTATGTATGTATATATATATATATATATATATATATGTATATATATATATATATATATATATGTATGTATGTATATATATATATATATATATATATATATATATATATATATATATATATATATATATATATATATGTATGTATGTATATATATATATATATACATATTCATTCTTGGGATACATGCTATCCCACCCCGTCAGGAAAAGGTTGACATTTTTGTTATTGCTAAAGGATTTAAAAGACAATACAACTGTCTACGTCTGCGGGTATCAATAGGTAATATGCAGGTGTCACCCTGATCATTTCTTAGAAGCTCTAGGATCCGCTTTCGAACACTTTGAAAAACAGTGAAAGAAGAAGATTCGAGACGCAAGCATCCGTAGGTGTGGTGTTGTTCCCAACCCACTCTTTATTTTTTTTCCTCGCACAAGTTCGTTGTCCTTTACTTTTATAAAATTATCGCCTCTAGTGGGCGAAATTGAAAGTGTTTTATTCCTTTCTAAAGGTTATAGGCGGGTTTTTTTTTTCAAAGATATATTGGACAGTTCTTCTTGTAGGCAGGCAGAAAATAAAAAGAGCAAAGAACTTTCTGAAGAAGAGATTAAACTTAAGTTTTTCTCAACTAAAGGAATAAATGAAGTGTAAACAAAACCTTTGTTGTTATTGAATAGTTTAGACTTTGTCTGTGTTGTCAAAAGATAGTGAAAGTTTTCTTTGTTGTTTCATAAGGTGTTTATAAAAAAGGCAAAATGTAAAAAAAGAGGAAAATGTCATAAATTTTTTTAGCTCCCTTCCGTTTAAAATAGGTTCCCTAAAAACTGTCGGAAAAAGTATTAAACAGGATGAGTTGTAGTCTGTAAATAATAATTCGTGGTGTAATTTTCTGTCAATTTTGTATGTCACTATAATAATTTTTTGCGTTATGTGAGTGTTTTTTTTTTTGTCCTAAAGAAATTATTGTTTAAATCACTTTCTGCAGTAAACAAAGTGCTTTCATAAGGAAATAATTTGAGATATTTAGCCTTAATAATTCTCTACTTTTTATATAATTTTCAGATTGAGAGTAAAATACAGGGTGTCTGAGCTAAGAGTATCCAAAATTTATGGCTTATTTTTACGGAAATACCCATTAGAATTTTTTTAAAAATATTTAAATAGAAAGAACATCTCATTAAGTTTTAATATCAATCATAGATTTCGATCATAGTATCATAGATTTCGATGTGTGCATCTTTTGAAGCACGACAAATGTCTCAATGGTAATCCAGTTCTCTCCATGGGTTTCGTCGCATATCAGGAGATATTACACGAATTGTTTGAATGATACGCTTCTTCAACTCATTCACAGTTTCAATTATTTGTTTATACACAACGTATTCAATGAATCCGTAAGCAAAAAAGTCTAATAACGCCTGATATGCTAGGAAACACTTGGAGAGAACTAGATTACCATTTAGATGTTAGTCGTGCTACAAAAGTGCACACATTGAAATCTATGGTACTATGATCGAAATCTATGATTGATATTAAAACTTGGTGAGATTTTCTTTCTATTTAAATAATTTTAAAAAAAATTCTAATTGGTAGTTCCGTAAAAATAAGTCACAACTTTTGGATACTTTTAGCCCGGACACCCTGTATAACGCAGTAAATAATAATTAAAGACCAGAATATAGTACTCAATATTACACTAAAAGGACTTTTAGTGTATTCGTTGATATTAATGAATACACTAAAGAAAAGGAATTTGTGAAACATACGGGACAAATATAATGTCTGAAAAGAGATTCATTACTGAAAATATTCTCAATGGAATAGGATTCTCTAGCGTGCTAATTAGCCATGGATCTAGGTTCTTTCCTCATTCCACGGTCGCCTCACAGGGGCTTAGTCGAAAAGTACGCAGGTGGTGACACAATTCCAAAGTTGAAGTAACTCCTAATTTTACCAGAGCTTGATCACTTTTAGAATTTCCGGTCAATTCAGTCCGTAACGGTAAGTGCTAAGTCATCACCTCTTTGAAGGTCAAAATGTAGATTTTTGAAAGATTTCAAAATCAGTGAAACTCGGAATATCCTCCATCATTTATGGCCTAATATTCGAAATTGATATCTCGTTGAAAAGTATTATAGCATACTGAACTTTTTAATTTAACATTTCTATTATATTAAAAAGACTATCTGTGTGAATGGGTTCCAACATAGTCAACAACCACGGTTTCGAGCCCATACTGTATGGGTTCCATATAGTATGTCTAAGCTAGTGGGTACAAAGGAGACAAGATTCTATATTCGGCATTTCATCTAATTTTTAGTGGTCAGTCACTATTTCCAGTACATCCAGTCAATTCAGTCTAAAACTGCTAATATTACGCGTCATCACAGGTGTGATCGGCAAATTCCAGAGTATGAAAAATTCAGGATAGTGGTGATTTTCATCGCTTATGATACAAAATTGGAAACTGAATTCCAAGTTAGAAAGCATTGGACTCATTATAATACAAAATACAGTCTCTTTTAGTACTGTACTTTGTAATGCAACGCACGTTAAATACGATAAATTCTCTCTACAAGAAAATTTTTTCTTCAGAGTATCCTTAAGCCATAGACCTCGATTACGCCCTCGTACAATGTGGGCTTCTCAGTATAGGCAATGGGTACAGAGACGAATTCAAGGTCCAAAAAGTAATATTTTACCTAGTTTTTGCTTTTAATTGAACACCTCCAGTCAGTCCAAACAACGATGGAAAGTACAAAGCATTTTCCTCGGTTTGAGTTGAAAAATATAGGTAGATAGAACCTGAAGAAAAATTCTTGAAACGAATTTGCGTAGGAGGAGTAACTAACACCAAAATAGGCATACTAACTTTCAATGTATCCATCGGCCATTATTTGTGTCCCTTGCCAGCCTATTTGGGAAGATGACCATATGACTGAAGCCTGAATCCTCGGTACCAGAGTCTATTTGTCCTTATATTGCCATGCGATATATATTCGTATGGTTGTTTGTAGGCGTACGAAGTCAGCTTCAAACTGTATATCTTGGACTACAAGTCTTGTTGTAGCAAAATATGACCTTAGTCCTGGAGCACGAACCTGTATACTCCTTAGATATGTTGCGAAGCAAATTGTATTACATACAGTGCCTATGGATGCCGGAGATTTGCATCAGGTAAACCTCCAACGAAAATGTGTTTAGCACATTTTCGTTTACGAAACATTGTGTACAAATTACAAAATTTGTACAAACATTGTGTACAAATTGCATCCTGTACAAATTACAAAAATGTGCGAAAACATTTTCGTTCATTACGAAAATGTGTTTAGCACATTTTTGTAATTTGTACAGGATTTTATGATTATGTAATTTGTACAGGAATTATGTAATTTGTATTATGTAATTTGTAAAGGAATGATGTAAAAAAATACGAATCTATATGTAAATCTATATATATAAAACAGTTCCGTAACTGACTCACTGACATACAACGCACAGACCAAACCGCTGGACCTAAAGGGCTGAAATTTTGCATGGCGATTCTTCTTATGGTGTAGGGGTGCACTAAGAAAGATTTTTGAAAAATTCTTCTTACATTTTTTTAAATTAAATTTTTAAGCTGTTTTTGTAACTGTTTTTAACTTTGCATTTAAAATAATAATGTGATGGTTATAAAATTTATATCGCGAGAAAGATCATAAAAATTCCTTTAAAATGAAATCTTTTTCGAACCTTTACCTCGATTTTCTGATTTTTGGTGAATTTTTAAAGATTACCTTTTAGAATTTAACTTATTAAATGCTTATCACGTGATTTCTTTTTCTGGTACTTTAAATAAATTTATCGTCACGTGCATAACAACTAAATAGACAAAAAATATTCTTTTTCTTTCTAATGCAGCAGACGATTGGATATTATAAAAAAAATAAATAAATATCCCTTACGATTTTTTTATAAATATAAATATATATATATATATATATATATATATATATATATATATATATATTTAACATCAATTGTATACATTGATCGTCGCATTTATTATAAATTTATATATTTATTTTTTTTGGCATTAATTGCATACATTGACCGTTGTATTTAATTTTAATGTACTCCTAGCGAAGAGCGGGTTTTCAGCTAGTAAGAGTATAAATAAAAAATATTACGCCTGTAGTAAGAGTTAATAAATTAGAAGAGAGATTGTTGGTTATTTCCAAACAATTGATTAAAAAATTGAAGACTGTAAACTGAAAGTAAAAAACGGAAGGTTTATTCCTCTAACCTTCTTGAGTGTAAAAATTTAAATTTTACGGAATAAAAATATCAAATTCGCCTCTTGCTAATTCACTGGATCCCTGATAGGAGACCAATAAACTTGAAAAAAGCCTAACTTTATAAAAGTAAATCTCACCCAAACTCTTTACTAATAGACGATGACATCGACTATACCTCATTCAAAGATTGACCTTCTTAGAATTCTACTAATATTGATGATTTTTGACGATAAACACAGTTTCACTCTATTCATTTATCAATAGCAACAGACTTAATACTTTTATACAAAAAGGTGAGATAAACTGTACAGAGGACAAGAAAGAAAGTGTAATGCAAAAGTGGTATTACCTTTTACGGCATTTGATGGTTAGGATATTGTAACTGAGTTTAACATATATTTTAAGAGTATTTCGATCCGGAAATTTTAAATATGGTGGAATACTTTTAATATATAAGAGTTTAAAAGGATTTAGGATAGACATTATTTTCTGATGCCTAAACTTATAAATAACTGTGTTTTCCCTTAATTAACGACGCTAAAAAGATTAACACCTCACTTTATGATAATTTTTAATGCCTAGTAATAAAGTCAATCCAGCTTAAGTGAAATAACATTTTTTGTGTTTAAAATGCATACTGAGGGTATTGTAACTATTTGGTAGTTTAGAGATGCTGTAATATTAGAGATGCTGTAATGTTTTTAAATGCTGTAATTGAAAAATATTGCGCTCATATAAAATTGCTTTACAAGATTTTAAAATGAGCAAAAAAATAATTAGCTACGAAACTATTAAATCACACCCAAAGAAAAAAAACTAATCGGTGTATGTTAAAAGATAACATAAAAAATTATTTATAACGGATTAAACTGATATCCCTATCATGCGGCTATTTTTTCTTGAAATAACGTTTAGAAAATGGAACTGAAACAATGAAACACGTAAATAATATGAAAAATATAACTAGCGAGGCCTATCTAGTATAAAAGAAAAAAAATCAATGTACGGACGAAGCACACTTAATATGTTATTTGTGATGTTTAGAAAGCTTTCTCAACCAGGCTGAATCCCTAAAAGCCCGTTAATCCATTCGTTGTTTTTATGATAGTAATAAGCAGTACTTTGCAAAAACCAATAAGATATACTAAACCGTCATCATGATATGTAGAGTTACAACTAGAATCCTGCTTATTGATACCAGTTAAAAATACCAGTAATACTACTTTCATTTCATCGAGAGTGCTTACACTCTGTTATACAACCGGTTAGGATTAAAAGCATTATCTAACTAATATTTTTCTCTTTTTTTTTGCATTCTACATTCCTTACGGTGTGGTTTCGTTCAACAGTCTTTATAATTATCCTGTAGTAAGACTGGAAAGAATTAGCTAAAGAAAACCTGATAGGAACTCAAAATAATTATTATAAGTGTAATGTGTGTTGCACACTAAGCTTGGGGATATTAAAAAAATTTTCAGATAGCCTCTTCTAACGAAACTACCTCGGGTTATTAACGTAGGATTACTTATCGTTGCTTACCTTTTTTGTATGTATATATTTATGTATTTGTTATGTATATATGCATCTATACATATGTACGTATGTATATACTATATATATATATATATATATATATATATATATATATATATATATATATATATGTCAAAAGTTTGAAGCATTTTGGTATTTTTCTGTTTAACTGTTTACTGCTTGCCCAAGCGATAAAGACTGGGTTTGGCGCGCTGTCAAAATTATAACTCGCGAGGACGGACGAACGGAGGATTTTAGCGTCTGTAATTTTGCTTTCCGAAGGACCGTTATGGAGGAACGTAATCTTACGTTAAAATTGTTTTTTTCCAATGCGGAGGCACTTGTCGTCAAACATTCGCCTATACTACGCCGCAATTTTACTGCCCATTTTATTGTGGGGGCACCATATAGGCGGACAGCATTACCCCCTATGAAGGGACGACACGAACGGAGGTATTTTTCGTGGCGCGACGCCAGGATTCGATGCGAGCACCCTCCGCACCGAAAACTAGTGCGCTGTACCACTGGGTTAAAATGGATTCCAAAGGTATCCTCGAGAATACCTTTGGAAGTATTCAGTAATAACACAGGAATGAATTCACATTAGGAAAAATAGAAAAAAATTTGAGAGGCACATATAAAAACAAAATACAAGCGCAAACACTTTACCAAAATATCCTCGATTAATCAAAAGCATTTCTGAGATCATGAAAAGGCTGCATTACCCATCGTTCCGCCAAAATTCAAGTAGAACTCAAACAGCCGCTCACAAATGTTTTAAATACAGGCTTTCCCCTTAAGAAATAATTCAAAGATCACGAAACAAGAGTTTTCCAGAGAAAACTGTCGCCTCTCCATCAAAGAGAAGGCTAACCAAACTTCCATGATTATAAAATCCCCAACGAAATCTACGGCGCATTACTCAAAAGCTCATTACACAAGACTGAATACTTGAATTAAAAATAATTTCATATACATAAAAATGGGCTATTGTATTGATTATACTGCCATTTATGATTTTTCCACAGATTATATAAAGTTAATCCTGGGTCTGGGACAGCCTAATGGGTAGCACCCCCGGATTCGGTACTAAGGGAGCTCGGAATCCCGAGATATGCCACTGAACACCCTCGTGTTTACGCCGTGTAACGTTAAATCTATAGGCCGGAAAGTCACTCCGTGAGGTTTGTAGGGTTGGAAGGAGAGTACGAGCCCAGCAGATTTCTTTCCGACGGGTGTTCGGTCTAAATTGTGATGGCACTGGGGGTTATGTTGGCTTGCCTGAAAGGTGCTTCCAATTACGAAGAAGCCGACAAATCATCGCGGTGTATGAGATAATGTCTTTTGATGAGTGCCCCACATCGCGAAAAAAGATTAGATTATTTTCACTATCTAAATACAGTAAAACTTACATTAGATGGATGTAACTGATTTTGCTAAAATGAAAAGTCATGTATATTGTCAATGCTCAAGACTTTAATTAACTGCCCATAAAGAAAGCTTAGACTAAATTTAAAAGAAAATGAATTACTGTAATAATAGTGTTATTATTACGATAATAATAATACCGGGTGAGCAAAAAGTCCGTATAAACTTTAAAAATTCATAAAAACCGGAAAAATAACCAAAATAAAAAAAAAGTTTGCAGGGTTAGCTTCGCTAGGTCACAGGATTTTTTTAAGACAGGAAAAAAAAAAAAAGATAACTAAAAAAACAGCCGACAGGTGGCGATGGTACGAGCGAATTCTAAGGAAATATGCAAATGAGACGGTTATAAGAATGTGCGCTCCTAATCCACAACCAGTTCACCGTTGTTCCGCGATCCGTTGAGAGATGTCATGTATACATCTGGACCTGCTGCACACTGCCGTTGCTGGATTTGTGACTAGCCTGCAATGCCTTATCCCCTGTGGTAGGGATCATGTGGAACACCTACTGCTGCAATAAACGATTTAGAAACATTCTTTTCGTTATTTGCGTATCTTTTCTTTGACTTGTGTAAGTCAGCGCCACCTGTCGGCTGTTTTTTGAGTTATTTTTTTTTCCTGTCTCAAAAAAATCCCGTGACCTAGCGATGCTAACCCTGCAAACCTTTTTTTATTTTGGTTATTTTTCCGGTTTTTATGAATTTTTAAAGTTTATACGGACTTTTTGCTCACCCGGTATTAATTACAATAATATTATTTCTTACATTTGTAAAATCTAAATTGACTAAGCCATCAGTTGAAACTAAAGTATTTAAGCAAAAATTTACGACTTTAATAACGCCAGAAAAAGAAGGTATATATCACTAGTTTTGTAGCGTGTTCGTGGGCATTGCTTCACCTTTTTTAGGCCCTTTAAAGAAAAACAGCAGAAAAATTGGATGATATGTGAAAACCCCATAGAGACAGAAGTTTAAGTCAGCGTAAAGATGAAATTTCTTTCATCGTATTTTATTAGCTTTTATTGGGACAGAATGAAAGAAGGTAATTTTTTTTAAAAGCACAATACAATTGTCTTATATTTCGAAAAAAAGTGCGTCTCCATTTATTCCATTCGCATAATTGAATTTATTAACATTAATTATGCACAAATTTGATTTATAAAGTGTCGATTAATCGAAAACACGCTTTACTCCATTTTCAAATTTATTATTTTTAAATAACTTTAAACATCATTAAATTAGCCTAACCTTGAAGCTGGGAGAAGGATAATCTACTTTTTTTCTTAGCTATCATTTGCAAGCAGCTTTTTTACTTGTCGATACATACCTTTTACCGTTACTAAGGTGGTGTCTCTCCCTTATTGAATTCAACAGTCGCTTCACGTAGAGATGTTGCTTTCAAATGATCATTAGGACAGCACTTATATCATGCCTTCTTATTGCTTTTGTTTGTCAGTAGCAACTTTTCGTTGGACATTTAAATACTAATACTTAAGGCATGGCAATTTTTTTTTCGATATTGTGTCTCGCTCCTAACTAGGTCACCTCATACCAGAATTTCTCTTCCTTAAATTATTTATACCCAATTTGTCATTAATTAGAGGAGTTCCTTTTTCTTCTGTTTTAGAATAGTTACATGGCTTGACTGATTCAATACCTATTCTGAGTAAGGTGGCTCAAATTAAAGCAGTTATCCAAGTACCAAAATTTAGTTTAAAATGGAAACAAATAGAGCAATATCAGGAAAATTCCACATTGGAGTGAATGATAGGCATTTGTTTTACGTGCATATCGCTGTGGATATAGCAAGACAATGTTTTGTAACACATTGTTGCTGTGTGAATCCAGGGAAAAAACTGATTTAAGGGGACAGTGGACCGTCAAACCTAACTTTTTTTGTTTTGAATGGATTTGCTTGAAACTTGATATGTGATTTGTACCATAGATATGTGAAAGTGGTTAAAATTTAAAGCTGAAATATTAATAATTTATGAATTATGAATTATTAATTATATCAAAAATTGGCCTAATTAGAAATGTTCCATGCGCATTTCTTTTGCATATAATTTGGTAATTTTTATTTACAGGATACCTTATAGAACTAACAATGAAACTTATTGCTTATTTTCAGCAATCTTATAAAATATAAAGAGAAAAAATAATAATAGTGAAAACACCCTTTTTATTACGCAAAATACCTATAAATAATCTTTTCAAGTACAAAATTTAGAAATTCTGTGCTACGAAGCATAATTTTTTTCAATGAGATTTATTTGATATACAGTTAAGTATATAAAACTTAAATTTCAAAGCAATACGATAATTTTAAATGCACCTGGAACAGTTTGAATATTCGTATGACATGAAAATTTTTAATTTGAGAAAAACACATTTAAAGCTATTGCTATTAGTAACCACATAAATTAAATACAAATGTCTATAACTATGAAAGTAATCACATAAATTAAAAATTCTTTTTGCAACACATTCCTACTCATCCGTAGTTTTACAATTCAATAAAATAAAAAAAATTGAATTTTTGGACAAATTTCACAATTTTGAAAGTCCACTAAGGGAAATATATAAATCCAATTTTGAAAATCCATTAAGGGGTCCTTAAAGGCTTCGAATTTTGACTTTTAAGGGGATGGTAAACATTAAAAGCGATTTTTGAAATTTTTACCTCAGAGACATGAAATTTTGCTTATATATTCATTAAAGTATAACTACTTGTATATTAAACACCTTATAAAATTTTATAAATATTTTTTAAAATTATATTTTAAAAATTGGAATTAATTTTTTTAAATGCTCCTTTTGATCCAATATTTAACTCCGCCTTTTAATTTTGCATTTATGTTGTTTATAAATACATTTTGAGCAGAGTTATGTATTACTTTGTTGCTTTCGTCGAATAGTTCATTTTTAGGAAATATTTTTATGCTTGTACTCTGAATTTTCGTGACATTTTTGTACTTTTCTACACTTAAATTGAACTTTTGATAATCTGACTGATGTCGAAACTTGAAATGGATAAATAACTTTATTTTGATGTATTAGAAGAGTCTTTATTATAAATTTTATAAAATTTCGTCAAAAATTATGACGCAAGGAGCATTTCAAAGGCAAATTTGGGAATGACTCATTTTCAGAAAAGCCATTTAAAATATTTTTTTTCACTTACCTTTAATACTTACTTTTCAAAAGCCCCCAAGTTTTCATTTAAATTTTCACTCCGCATTTTAAATGCATTTTATTCCAATATGTACATATTTTATAAATTTAAAAAATCTTATTTTTGTTCGATTTTTGATAATTTGAAAGTCCACCATCCCCTTACAGCAAATAGTAAGTTTTTTAGGTTGATTTTTTTTTTGTATAAGCACTAAAGAAATAGTTTCTTTTTACAAATGCCGATCATTTGGCTACGAGTCCACTCGACCTCGTGTTGTCCAATATTTAAAAACAAGGAATTAAAATTTAAAAGTTCACTGCAAAGCGAATGGAGAGTGGTACAGTTGTATCACATTTATAGTAAATCAGGTAGCACCACGAGGAGGCCTGCGACACTACGGTGGCCGAGTTGGCATGAGCAGCGGGCCAGTGATCTGAAGGTCCCTGGTTCGATGATCGTCGCTGAAAATCCATCGCCGTGTTCACTAATGGTGGCTGGGCACATAAAATAGGTCGTGACTACAATGTCCTGCAAGTTCTCAAATTTACCTCTGGAGGTGCGGGGTCAAGTGTTCCGGTCTCGTCACTTGACTCGGTACAAAATTACGGGACCGTTATTCTTCGAGGTTACGTCAGGCTTCAGCCCTAGTGGTACCTGGCCTTAAAGTTAAGCTGCTTACTACCCTTCGTCAAGGACCTAGGATTTGAGGACCTAGGTCCTTTGGACTTGGTGTAGGCTTTCCTACACAAGGACGACTTGAAACAACAACTTTTTATGTTTTTAGTGGAATTTAGCCATTATCTACAATTATATTCGATTACGTTATCAATTTCTAAATTAAATTTTAAAAAATTCGTACAGTAAAATAAGTAAATACAAGTATCTTAAAAGTGATTTAGACAAAGAGTTGTTGCATCATTAGTACGTGTGCTTAATTTTTTTTCGGGTGTGTATAACTTAAAATCGTTCGTTAAAAATGGGTTATTAAATTTTAAGATAAACATGGTTTGTTTATCTTAAAATTTAATAACACATCTTTCAGTTTTCTGATAATCTTGGTGCCTTTAAGGAAAGACATTACTTACACTATTTTTTTTTTTTCGAAATCGTTTCTAGATTGACTGTATCTGTCTTCTCCTTATTGTATTATTATAATGTCTACTACTATATTTAATGTCTACCTTTGAATTTAAAATTTTATTTCAGGTAATAGCTTAATTTGTTGTTTAATATGCGTTTAATCTTTAATATTATATATATATATGTATATATATATATACAGTGGAATCTCGATTGATCGTTTTCGGATCCATCGTTTTTCCGTATGTGTCGTTCATTTTATCCAGTCCCAACGTTCATATTGCTTTGTTATGTTTCCGCATCTATCGTGTTCCCGCATTTATCGTTCATCTCAATCGGTCCCTTGAAAAACGATAGATCGAGATTCCACTGTATATATATATATAATATATATATATAATATATATATATATATATTATACATATATATATATATTATATATATATATATATATAATATATATATTTATATATAATATATATATATATATATATGTATGTATGTATAAGATGAAAAATTTCACTCTTAGTATCAACATATAGTTTCATCACTGTTACGAGATTATCTAATTGAAAGCCACTGAGAATGTCGAAACTTCTCATTTCAGCCCAAATAACTAGATGTCTGGGAGCATTTTGGACATTACATGCCAAAGTTTCATGAAAAGATGAGTTTGTAGATTTACACTGAAGTTGCATGGCAAACCAGAATAGATATTTGCCGCTGACATTCGATTTCCCAATAACGGCAGCTTGTCCCCGGCACATTACGCGGTTGGCAGCCTGACGGAAACAATTGAGGGAAAGAATGTCTCCGTGAATTTCTACCGAATTAAGGACGAAAATGTCATTCTGCAGGACAGTCTCGTGTTCGTTGATTTGACGGATTCAAATTTTCAAGGTCCACTTAAAAGGGATGAAGTTCAAGGATGCGAGCCTTTTGCTGGCATTAATTTTGAAGATGTTATGACTTAAATGGAAAACGGATGAGGTCTGTGAACACACGATCTGGGTTAATGACGATTTACGTTGATAAATTATTGGAATGGACGGGTTGTATTGAATGTTTAATATTCTTCGCAATATAAATTGTGGTTATCTGACAACATTTTACTCGCGTTTTTCATTGCGTCAACTACTTTTCTTTACACGGTTCAATTGCATTTTTTAGGATATGATTTAAATCTATACTTATGTATAAAGAGAGAGCGATTTTGTACGTGGAGGGTAATCTTCAGAACCACTGTAACTATTTGAAAAATTCTTTCACTGTTTGAAAAGTACATTATTCCAGATGGACATAGCCTATATATTATGTATATCTAATCAGTAGAAATAAAGTTAGGGGGTTAATCCTAACAATCTCCATTGTTACCGCTACTGTCCTCAACCGCTTTTTGTGCCGAAGTCTTCAACGATCCTTAGCGTGGTGCTATCTATACTTATATATAAAGAGAGAGCGATTTTGTACGTGGAGGGTAATCTTCATAACCACTGTACCTATTTGAAAAATTCTTTCACTGTTTGAAAGGTACTGTATTCCAGATAGACATAGGCTATATATTATGTATATCTGATCAGTAGAAATAAAGTTAGGGGCTTAATCCTGACAATCTCCAATGTTTCCTCTACTGTCTTCTACCGCTTTTTGTTCCGAAGATTTCAACGATCCTTATCGTGGTGATATCGCGGTGGGCTTCTGTTCTGACGCTAGCAGTTCGAACCTAGCCGTTCTCCGGCACGCCTTTTTCTTTTAAAAAATTTATTTTAATTATTAACTAACATAAAATTAATTTAAGGTATTATTTAGGTTATTATTAAGGTAAAAAAGATTTACAATTTATTGGCTATCAACTGGAAATTTATTGGTATAATATTTTGTCCAACCCGGACAAAGTCGGGACGGGCCGCTAGTTGTGTATAAAGAAAGAAAAGTTCTGTGTTTAAATATTTTTACCGGACTAATTACGTAATGACGTCACCCATATTGCATCATTAGCGTCTTACGGGTCTCGGAGGGTTAGCGTCTCAAACTGCAACTATTTGGGAGTTCTGCTCGAAACCCGAGACAGGCATGAATGTTTCTGTACTGTCCCGTCATAGGGAGCAAAGTTGGTTTACTTATTGGGTGCTCACATACTGAAGTAGCCAATGTAACTCATATTGAGTATGGCGAATATCTT
Source organism: Dolomedes plantarius (assembly GCA_907164885.2). Classification (NCBI taxonomy): domain Eukaryota; kingdom Metazoa; phylum Arthropoda; class Arachnida; order Araneae; family Dolomedidae; genus Dolomedes; species Dolomedes plantarius. The sequence goes on from OU015498.1 coordinate 35,026,971, forward strand.
CAAGATAAATGGCTACCACATTTGGAAGAAAGCTTATACCTATGGTGCCCGGTATAAAACGCTTAAGTCAAAAACAGTGATTTAAATGTACCAAGTTATTGGCTTCTATACCAATCGCAGAAATATAATTTCGACTTGAGTCTTTTGTACAAAGAAATGCACTTTTGTATGCAAAATTGACAGACTTAAGCCTTTTATACAAGTCAAAAGATTTTTTTATCAATACTAACAAATATCTAAAAATCACTTTTTTTAAAACTTAAGACCCTTATACCGGTCACCATAGATATATTGGTTATAAATAATGTCAGTTATTTTGTTTTTAGCGTGGCGATGAATCACACGCTTCCAAAATCTCGCTAATGATTAGTGTGATTTTGGAAGTAGTATACTATTTTCTAAATGAAATTGACTCCATGAACTTTAATGCTTTTGCACTATCCGAAAGATCAATTTCTCAAAGACCCCTTACACCACCCCCCTAAAAAAAGAAAGAAAAAAAAATTTCGACTTTTTAACAGTCGAAAAAAAAAACTTTGCCACCGAAAATTACCTTCAGCTTTCGAAAGATAAGAAAATCAAATGGGGCTAAATCTTGTCAATATTTTTGCCCACTGGATGAGGCAAAAATTCGTATTTTAGTTCAGCGAATTGAAACAACTCTTGTTTTATTTCACTGAAAAATGGAGACAAATGGGGTCATCCATTGTCATAGTAAAATTATATTTTCTTTGTTAAATGGAATTATTTAATCTGGACGTTTTGAACTATTTGATAAAGAATTTTGCATACCACTCCCGCATTATTGTTTCATTCCTTGGAAGTTAATAAATCAGCAGTATTCCTTTGGCCTCTCATAAAACTGAAGCCATAACTTTTGAAGCAAAATAAACTTATTTTAGAATATTTGAATTCTGGTGGCAGATAATCACCACGTTTCCATTGTTTGATTGCATTCTCTAAACTTTGGTATACGGTAAAAGACATATGAATCATATGTAGTTTTAGAACAAAGGCAAAGAATAAATTCCTAATTCCTCTGTACTCTCAAAAACATCGGGTAACAAAATAGTATTAGTTAAATTGAAAAAAAAATTGAAATGTGAATATGACCAAGTAAAATATCTCTGAATGCTTTTACAGGATAAAAGCCGTACAAAGGAAGTTCGTGTTCCCTAACACAACATATTATGTAGTGTTTTACAGAACTTTTTAAAGGTTTTTAATCACGCTACAAGTTATAAGCCATTCTTGAAGCATTATGTGTTGTAAATAGTCTGAGGCATCATCACTATCCGGTCTTGAACCTCTAATCTCACTGTTACTAATTCAATGAAAATACATTGTGTTAAGTCATAAGGCAGTTAATAGCTCTACTATAAAATTTTTTTACAGCTATTTCCCATTCTAATATATCATTAAATCCCTTATAGCGCATGTTACGATTAAAACATTTGAATAATAAAAAAAAACTTTAAGCTTCTCCTTACGGGGTGGGATAACATATATCCATAGAATGTATATATATATATATATATATATATATGTATGTATGTATGTATGCATGTATGTATATACATATATATATATATGTATATACATATATATATTTATATATATATATATTTATATACATAAATACATGCATACATACATACATATATATATATATATATATATGTATGTATGTATGCATGTATGTATGTATATAAATATATATATATATATATAAATATATATATGTATATACATATATATATATATATATATATGTATATACATACATACATATATATATATATATATATATATATATATATATATATATATATATATATGTATGTATGTATATATATATATATATATATATGTATATACATATATATATTTATGTATATATATATATATTTATATACATACATACATACATATATATATATATATATATATATATATATATATATATATATGTATGTGTGTGTGTGTGTGTGTGTTCGTTCGTTCGTTCATTCTTGGGATACATGCTATCCCACCCCGTAGAGAGAAGGTTAATGGAAGTCTCTCCTGAATTTGCAACTGTCATACAGAAGCTTCTCTTTCTTCCCCCGTGTTTACTTTAAGCGATGAAAACTTTTTATAAGGAAGGCTTAAATTTAGAGTGCATACACTGTCATACATAATACGTTGTCAAACAAGTTTTATTTCTGCTCCAAAACCGTTGCATGATGTTATTTATGGCTATATATCTGTAGCGGTGTAGTTAGTGGAAGACTCGCTCTTTACCTTGTCTAATAAAAGACTATTTCTTACATTAAAATGTCTTAGGAAGGAGAATACCTCAAAGATTGTATTCACTTTATTTTATTTACATATACAGTCTCTCCTCATAATTGCAGAAGAGTCCAGAAACATAAAATTCTAATTATCCTATACAGTTGAATATATGTAACTCGGTGCAGTTCCTAAAGTGTAACCTTCAATTTTTATATACTGTAGACGTAACTTGCGTCTTAATTACTTTTGAAATGTTATTGAACATTTCCTATTCGCGTTCCGCCTTAGCGCATTTCTGTTTATTTTCGGGGTAAGTTAGATTCCTTCGCACTTTAATTGCCGATATTATGATGGTTATCGTCTGTTTCAGCGAGAATGTAGTCTGAAATATTTATACATAGTGTTGTTATATTAATTCTGTTCAGAAAAGGGAAAATGGAGCAATGGCCAGAAGTTCATTCCAGAATTTATTTCAGCATAAAAATATTCTGGTTTGGTACTCAAGCAATTTTGACGGTTTCGATTTTTTTAAATAATGTGTTATGCCCAAAATTATTCTCGTTAATGTTAATTAACCCCCGCTGTAATATTGTCTTGGAGTAAAATAGACGTATTTAACGGATTTCGTTATAACGTCCAAACTCTGTGTGAGGTGTAGCAAAATTATGGAACATTGAATTGATATTGCAATAGTTTTAGACCAGGGGTGTCAACTCGCGGCCCGCGGCGAATATTTTTGCGGCCCGGCCAATATATTGGCACACAACAATACATAATAAAATAACCGACGCAGATTTATAATAAGATAGGAAGAATTCACTAAATGTTTTTTTAATGATACTCTTTTTTTTTGCTATTATTAAAAAAAATGCATATATTTATGTTGAATATACTGTAATTAGGTAAATAAACCTACGTTTCTATTAATATTGATTTTTTTTTGCGGCCCACCTATAGTTAAACCTTGTTTGTTTGGCCCAAGGTAGCCTTTGAGTTTGACATCCCTATTTTAGACTGGGTGGAATAATGTCTTACATCTGACTATCATTGCCAGTAATAATAGTTACTATTCCCCTGATTCTTATCAGTTTTTATGTTATCCACAGGAATTACTATGAGGTAAAAATTAGTCTCTAGTATGAAAAATAGCTTTAAGTTATCTACAGGAAGTATTATGGGGTAAAAAATATGGGGAAGTTCTATGGGGAAGTACTATGGGATACTCTAGTATGAAAAATAGCATCTTGACTCTCGTAAAAGGAGGATATTCTTGCAGAGGCAGAAATTCTATAAGTTCAGCAACTTATGGAGTTTATTTCTCTAACTTTGCCTAGACGCAAACAACTCCAAAGAAAGCAATAACGTTCACGTTTGATCATAGATGTTGTAGAAGCCGTTGGCGATAGTTCAATCAGATGCAAATCAGTTTTTTATGTTATCCACAGGAATTACTATGAGGTAAAAATTAGTCTCTAGTATGAAAAATAGCTTTATGTTATCTACAGGAAGTATTATGGGGTAAACAATATGGGGAAGTTCTATGGGGAAGTACTATGGGATACTCTAGTATGAAATATAGCATCTTGACTCTCGTAAAAGGAGGATATTCTTGCAGAGGCAGAAATTCTATAAGTTCAGCAACTTATGGAGTTTATTTCTCTAACTTTGCCTAGACGCAAACAACTCCAAAGAAAGCAATAACGTTCACGTTTGATCATAGATGTTGTAGAAGCCGTTGGCGATATCTCAATCAGATGCATATCAGTTTTTTATGTTATCCACAGGAATTACTATGAGGTAAAAATTAGTCTCTAGTATGAAAAATAGCTTTATGTTATCTACAGGAAGTATTATGGGGTAAAAAATATGGGGAAGTACTATGGGATACTCTAGTATGAAAAATAGCATATTGACTCTCGTAAAAGGAGGATATTCTTGCAGAGGCAGATATTCTATAAGTTCAGCAACTTATGGAGTTTATTTCTCTAACTTTACCCAGACACAAACAATTCCAAAGAAAGCAATAACGTTCTCGTTTGTTCATAGATGTTGTAGAAGCCGTTGGCGATAGCTCAATCAGATGCAAATCAGTTTTTTATGTTATCCACAGGAATTACTATGAGGTAAAAATTAGTCTCTAGTATGAAAAATAGCTTTATGTTATCTACAGGAAGTATTATGGGGTAAAAAATATGGGGAAGTACTATGGGATACTCTAGTATGAAAAATAGCATATTGACTCTCGTAAAAGGAGGATATTCTTGCAGAGGCAGATATTCTATAAGTTCAGCAACTTATGGAGTTTATTTCTCTAACTTTACCCAGACACAAACAATTCCAAAGAAAGCAATAACGTTCACGTTTGATCATAGATGTTGTAGAAGCCGTTGGCGATAGTTCAATCAGATGCAAATCAGTTTTTTATGTTATCCACAGGAATTACTATGAGGTAAAAATTAGTCTCTAGTATGAAAAATAGCTTTATGTTATCTACAGGAAGTATTATGGGGTAAAAAATATGGGGAAGTTCTATGGGGAAGTACTATGGGATACTCTAGTATGAAAAATAGCATCTTGACTCTCGTAAAAGGAGGATATTCTTGCAGAGGCACAAATTCTATAAGTTCAGCAACTTATGGAGTTTATTTCTCTAACTTTGCCCAGACACAAACAATTCCAAAGAAAGCAATAACGTTCACGTTTGATCATAGATGTTGTAGAAGCCGTTGGCGATAGCTCAATCAGATGCAAATCAGGGGAATATCTTTAAAACTCAATCAGTGAGTTAATACCTGAAACAAATCTATCCGATTTATTATAACTCTTGTCACAGATTTGTTTTTTTTCAAAGTTCCACATCTTTGAGCTCTTCGTTAGTGACCCATTTTGAACACCCGTAGAGAGTCACGTTATTCAATACAACCTCTGTTTCCTATTCGGATAACATGTAACCACTCATCACAGTCCCGAAAGAAAACGATATCTGCTCGAAGCTCAAAATGATGGTCGCACAAAGCGAGAAGCAGAGGAAAAATGAGCATTCGACGGTGACAGTTTGCTTCGGGCGAATGCTGTTGTGACATAACTTTTATCTCTTCTCCACGATAACATTCAAGCAAGCTATAGAATGAAAACGGGAGCGTGCTTCTTAAATAGAACAAATCTCATTTGCGAAAGACAACAATTTTTTTTTTTTAAAATCTGAATAAGTATGTAAACTTCCAAAACAATGTCTTTATGCAGTCTGCAATCGGTTGTGAACAAAACAAGTCCGCTTAGACGGTGGCCGGGGAAAGAAGTTTCACTATATATATATATATATATATATATATATATATATATATATATATATATATATATTTATATATATATATATTTATATATATATATTTATATATATTTATATATATATATATATATATATTTATATATATATTTATATATATATATTTATATATATATATATATATTTATATATATATTTATATATATATTTATATATATATATATATTTATATATATATATATATATTTATATATATATATATATATATATATATATATTTATATATATATATATATATATATATATATATATATATATATATATATATATATATATATATATATATATATTTATATATATATATATTTATATATATATATATTTATATATATATTTATATATATATATATATATATATATATATATATATATATATATATATTTATATATATATATACTAGCTTTATATACCCGGCGTTGCACGGGTGAACCCTTAATAAAGCTTACTTGTATGATATGTATATTTGTATTTTATGGCAATCTATACCCCTCTCCACTGGTCATCATCCCATCAGCATATTATAATAACCCCTCGCCCCCATGCTAATGTCAGCATTAAAATGTTTCTTTCAATTTTGATAACCCACTGGATCCCGGCCCTTCGAGGAGTTTGAGGGCTTCCCCGTAAACCCTTGTGAAAATCGCCGGTTTCATAAACAAAGAATTACCTGACGTTACCCAGGATAATAAAAATGAATGGAGTTAACCTGAGCTCTAGATGTATACGTACTAACAACCGAAATATATACAATTCACACCCACACATACCTTTCCACACTTCATTTAATTAAGGTTGATCTCTCTCTTTTCTCCTACCACCAATTTGGTGTTCAAAATGGTGATATATAGGAAATATAAATTATTGTATTGTTTCTAGCAATTTTTTCAAAATCTAAAGCGAATGTCGAAAAATCGTGACATTGATCGTGTTTGTTACATTTAATCGTGTTTCTTACATTTTAAATCAAGAATCTTATGGATATCTGTTTCCTTCTTTGAGATATGACGGAATATGTAAAAAACACGTAAAAACACGTTTAGCCCCCCTAACCCCCTTGGAGGCCGAATTTTGAAAAATCCTTAAATTTATTTTTTGGTATTCATATTCCTTACATTTTAAAGCAAGAATCTTATGGATATCTGTTTCTTTCTTTGAGATATGAGGTAATATGTAAAAAATACGTTTTGCCCCCCCCCCCCCCCAATGGGGCCGAATTTTGAAAATCCTGAAATTGGTTTTAATGTATTCGTGTTCCTTACATTTAAAGCAAGAATCTTATGGATATCTGTTTCTTTGTTTGAGATATGAAGGAATACGTGAAAAACACGTTAAGCCCCCCTCCCCGTCCCCTGGGGCCAAATTTTAAAAATCCTGAAATTGGATTTAAGGTATTCGTGTTCCTTACATTTTAAAGCAAGAATCTTATGGATATCTGTTTCTTTCTTTGAGATATGAGGTAATATGTAAAAAATACGTTTTGCCCCCCCCCCCAATGGGGCCGAATTTTGAAAATCCTGAAATTGGTTTTAATGTATTCGTGTTCCTTGCATTTTAAAGCAAGAATCTTATGGATATCTGTTTCTTTGTTTGAGATATGAAGGAATACGTGAAAAACACGTTAAGCCCCCCTCCCCGTCCCCTGGGGCCAAATTTTAAAAATCCTGAAATTGGATTTAAGGTATTCGTGTTCCTTACATTTTAAAGCAAGAATCTTATGGATATCTGTTTCTTTCTTTGAGATATGAAGGAATACGTGAAAAACACGTTAAGCCCCCCTCTCCGTTCCTGGGGCCAAATTTTAAAAAATCCTGAAATTGGATTTAAGGTATTCGTGTTCCTTACATTTTAAAGTAAGCATCTTATGGACATCAATTTCCTTCTTTGAGATACGAAAGAATATGTAAAAACCACGTTTTGCCCCCCTCCCCCCCCTTGGTGGGCGATTTTTGAAAAATCGCTTCTTAAATGACGCCTTCAGCACAAAAGTAATAAGCTCTTAAAATTTGATATCTGTATCTCCAATAGTTTTTGCTGGGTGTTCATTCCTTTATATATATAGATAAAACACGTAAGAACACGTTTAGCCCCCCTCTCCCCCTTGGGAGACGAATTTTGAAAAATCCTGAAATTGGTTTTTAGGTATTCATGTTTCTTACATTTTAAAGCAAGAATCTTATGGATATCGATTTTCTTCTTTGAGATACAAAGGAATATGTAAAAAACACGTTTTGCCCCCCTCCCCCCCTTGGGGGGCGAATTTTGAAAAATCGCTTCCTAAATGACGCCTTCAGCACAAAAGTAATAAGCTCCTAAAATTTGATATCTGTATCTCCAATAGTTTTTCCTGGGCGTTGATACGTGTATGTATATATATATATATAAGTCAGGACTTCTTCCTTTATAGATATAGATATATATATTTATATATATTTATATATATATATATATATATATATATATATATATATATATATATATATATATATATATATTTATATATATATATATATATATTTATATATGTATATATATATATATATATATATATATATATATATATATATATATATATATATATATATATATATATATATATATATATATATATATATATATATACTGCTGGCCACCAAATTGCAACACCAAGAAAGACAAGAGATATCACAACAAAATTTATTTTGTAGATAGCATGTTGACCAAGTACCAAATGATTAAATTTATAGACTTCTGTGAAGTGTGGTTCCTGCCAAAATCAGTAGCCAGAGTAGCCGCCATTGTTGGAGATCACCGCTGCCACACGCCTCGGCATTCATTCAAAGAGACTTTGGCTGAGTTCTTGGGGTACAGCAGACCCAGCAGCTTCCCCACGTTGCCAAAGTTGATCTGCTGTGGCAGCTGGGGATGGAATCTGGGTCAATCGTAGAGCAACCATGGACCACATGTTTTCTATCGGTGAAAGATCCGGAGAGCGAGGCGGCCAGGGAAGCAATTCAATCTGGCGATTGACGAAGAAACGTTGTACAATGCGTGCCACGTGTGGTCGCGTATTATCCTGTTGAAATATGGCTGTGGGCAAGCCCTGAAGGTAAGGAAGGACAACTGGCTCCAACACCTCGGAGATGTAGCGCTGGCTGTTTAAAGTACCGGAAATGCGTACTAGAGGTGTGCGAGAGCGATATCCAATACCGCCCCATATCATAATACCCGGTGCAGGACCAGTGTGGCGGTGCATAACGCAGCAGTTCAGCATCCTCTCTTCACGGTGTCTCCAGACTCGAATGCGACCATCGTGGTGTTACAGACAGAAGCGTGACTCGTTAGTAAAGACAATTTCATTCCATTCTGCCGTCCACATCCTTCTGTCATCGCACCATTGGCGGCGGAGACGTCTGTGGTTCTGCGTCAAGGGTAGACAAAGCAATGGACGTCTTATGGACAGACCACTCTTCTGTAAACGGCGTCGAATGGTACGCGCAGACACTGGATGATGCGTTACAGACTGCATGTGCTGTGCTATGGTTCGTGATGTGACTGAGCGATCCGTCACTGCCATGCGCACAGTTTGCCTGTCATCACGTGAAGTGGTGCGCTGAGGTGGATACGATCGAACACGCCGGTCCGTCGTACCCTCCTGCATCCAAGGATCACATATCCGCATTACAGTTCTTTGTTTTCGTCCAACACGACTACCGATTTCCCTGAAAGATAATCCACAATCTCGGTAGGCCACTATCCTTCCTCTGTCGAACTCGGATACTTGATCAAAAGATGATCGCTGTTTTCGACGAGGCATAATTGATCGTTTTTTTGAAAAAACCACAAGAAAAACACAATTGCCGAACATGAAATCGTCGAAATCTCCAAGCCGTAAATAGCGCTTTGATGTGGCGCCACAGGCGCGCGTGATGTGCGTCTGCCCTGAAATTCTAATCATTTGCATATCTCACCTCCGCTAATGCATGTTGTAAACTTCATGTTATTTGCATGTTTCCTTCAGGGTGTTGCATTTACAGTGGCCAGCAGTGTATATATATATATATATATATATATATATATATATATATAACTATGTATAATTTGATACTAAATGACAGATCAGTATTGTATGAATCTGTAAATTTAATATTCAATGTGCCTATCAGCTCTATTAATATACAAAAGAGTCATAATTTTGTTGCAGATTCACATGACTTTAATAAGTTAAAGAAACACAACTGCTATATACGTTTAAAACATTGGATCTTGATTGATAATAAGCATAAAGTATTTAATTCATCCCGTTAAGAGATTATACACCTTTCCTAGAATATACATTTTTGTCTTTATCTCTCTTTATATATATATATATATATATATATATATATATATATATATATATATATATTTATAATATTTATAATATTTATAATATTTATAATATTTATACATGTATCAAGCCAAATTTATTAAAAATCAAAGAATAAATACAGATCTCTAGGGTCAATAAAGGAACAAGGCTTTCGACATTTAAGTTAATGAAAAGAAATATTTACGATTAAAAACTATTCGGAATCCCTTTAACTGTACTTAAAATGTAGTAAGATATATAAAAGAACTAAATTTGCCCTTTTACATACAAAATAATGACATTTTGTAATAGGATTATCTTTAAAAATAATGTAATTTTACTTTCCATAAAACTTTCTTTCGTCAAAATCCAGAGATAAATCCAAGCATTTTGCCCCTTAATGATGACATCACTGAAAACTGCTTTAGTGAAATAGTGAAGGACATGGTACAGTAGTTTATATATTTATTTTTTGGAATATATTTTCTAAATCCCAAGGATTATATAACGTTTACTATGTCAAAGAGAGAAAAAAGATAGAAAGTTTTTTCTTTTAATACTAAGTTTTGCATAATTTCTTAGAGTATTATACGCTAGTACAATTGCTCATTTTGTTGTGAAACAAACTCAAACCATCATTACCATAGATATACCATAATTTTATGTATTTGAGGTTGTTAGTCTCGACATAATAACATCATTGGGAATGTTCTGTTCGTAATACTGAAAAATTATATGTCTCTAAATAGATTTCTATTAGATACATCTCCATCCTTCCATCAGAGAGTATATGTTTAAAAACAGTCTCACAAATCCAAAATGAGCCATAAGATATGTTTTCGTAATTTGAGATATACGGATAGGCTGGCTGATCAAAGCCTTCAACAGTTATGATGAGTAACATATCTATATATGCCACGACTAGCTGAAAACCAGCGCTTCGCTACGGAGTACATTCAAATTAAATACAACTGTCAATAAACCCTCAAGTTATTCTTTTAAATACAAATTTAAAAAAAGTTACTAAAAAAGCTTAAAAATTTAATTTAAAAAAATCTAAGAAGAATTTTCAAAAATCTCTCTTAGTGCCCCCTACACTATAAGAAGAACCGCCATGCAAAATTTCAGCCCTTTTGGTCCAGAGGTTTGGTCTGTGCGTTGTATGTCAGTCACGGAACTGTTTTATATATATAGACTAGCTGAAAACCCGCGGTTCGCTACGGAGTACATTCAAATTAAATACAACGGTCAACGTATGCAATTTATGCCAAAAAATAAATATATATATTTATAATAAATGCGATGATCAATGTATACAATTGATGTAAAATATATATCTATCTATATATATATATTTATAAAAAAATCGTAAGGGATATGCGTTTTTTTCGGATAATATCCAATCGTCTGCTGCATTAGAAAGAGAAAAAAATATTTTTTTTTTGTCTATTTAGTTGTTACGCACGTGACGATAAATTTATTGAAAGTACCAGAAAAAGAAATCACGTGATCAGCATTTAATAAATTAAATTCTAAAAATTAATCTTTAAAAATTCACCAAATATCAGGAAATGGAGGTAAAAATTCGAAAAAATTTCATTTTAAAGGAATTTTTATGATCTTTCTCGTGATATAAATTTTATGGCCCTCAATGTTTTATTTTAAATGCAAACGTAAAAAAGGTTTAAAAAACAGCTTAAAAATTTAATTTAAAAAAATGTAAGAAGAATTTTTGAAATATATTTCTTAGTGCACCCCTACACTATTAGTAGAAGAATCGCCATGCAAAATTTCAGCCCTTTAGGTCCAGCGGTTTGGTCTGTGCGTTGTATGTCAGTCAGTCAGTCAGTCAGTGAATGAATGAGTCAGTTACGGAACTGTTTTATATATATAGACTATTGATTATATTCCCATGATATATTCTAAAATATCTTAAACTCATTTAAAAGTATTGACTACGATCTCACTAAAGTAACTGTACATTTATGTTTCTGCAAAAGATAGATGATGGCTTGAGAGTCGTCCTCTGAGCTTTGCAACGAATATATTTTTCTCTTATGTTGATTACGCATATGGATATCGAAAATCTGTGCCTTACAATTTTGAGCTATCTTCTTTATATTCACTCATTTTCCAGATTTTAATACTCAATATTTAAGGAGAATTAGGACAAAATCAGGTTCTCTGTATTTTCACTCACCTGCCAACATCACCTATACCAGTGGTCGGCAAACTCATTAGTCAAAAGAGCCACATATCGACAGTACAACGATTGAAATTTCTTTTGAGAGCCAAATATTTTAAGCTTAAACTATATAGGTATGTACATTGTTATTAACTTATTTAGGATACTTCTAAGCTGGCCTTTGCTAAAAACGTCCTCAATCTGATTGAGGGACATTCGCTGTGGTCGACCCCTTTCAACTATCTCATCCACACTCGCCTTGTATACTTATCCTTTCGTTCATCTTCTCTATATTTCCAAACCATCTCAACATACCTTTCAAAATCTTCAAGCACAAAGCTCCCTAAAATCATCACAAAGTTTCAATCGCAATATACGATCGCTCCCGCACGTGGTATTTTGTGAAAGAGCCACATTCAAGGGGCCAAAGAGCCGCATTCAAGGGGCCAAAGAGCCGCATGTGGCTCGCGAGCCGCGATTTGCCGACCACTGACCTGTACGATTGGCAGATGTCGGAATATGTGATACTACGTTGTTTAGTCGATAATGTGATATGAGTGGTTGTTTTCCATTCTATATCATTAGTTATTGGAACATTATTGGACTCTTTTTTCCTTTATGCACCTCGGGCAATCAAGAACATTAGTATAGTCCAGGGGTGGGCATTATGTCGATCGCGATCGACCGGTGGACCACCAAGACATTTTGGTGTGACCGCCTTTACTAAGACCTACGACAAGCATAACAAAAAAAAAACATTTATGGACCAATGCCAGCTAGACTGGATAATCGGCATTGTAGTTACGTAGGTAAGTACATATTCCGTATTTATTATTAATTTATAATAAATATTGTAGACCCTTTTATTTAGCTCACCGCACCTACGTTATTGGGTGGACCGCAACACCTTGAAAAAATTAGAATTAACCCGTACCCTGGAAAAGTCTGCCCACCCCCCCTGGTATAGTCTATTCTCTATATACAGTGATTTCCGCTTATAAGAATCACGTTTGTTATTACTGTTTTTGATTCTTATAAGCGGTTGATTCTTATAGCCGAAATTTAGGTTTTTGGACAGGCACACACACACACCTATATATACATATATGAGATAATTAACCATAAAATACTCTTTAATTTACGTTAATTGTCTTTTATTAAAATTATTTTTTATAATTTTAAAAATACAACTTAATTTCTAGACCTATAAGTAGATACACATGAATATAGTAAGAGAAGAAAAAATTCCAATATTTGTTACAGCATACCTGCTTAACAGTTTTAACATTTCAATTACAGGAAGGGAACAAGAAATAGTTTTCTATAGTAGTTTGACGTCATGAAGTTTTCAGGAGGTTGTTTATACCTCTTTCAATACTAAAAGTCTCAGGCGAAGATTCACCTTCTAGCTTACGTTTCACGATTTGATAACGTGCTGAATCTACTAATGTCACGTTTGCCTAAGTGATAGTGGACACTTCGCCGAAGATTTATGTGTTTCAGGGTCCAGGAAGCCGCGACCAGGATCTGGGGGGTGGGAAAAAAGATTCCCTATTTTTGTTTGTCAGTGGAGAACAGTGAAATCGGACCCGGACGGGTAAAGATGCCCCCGGGTCAAGCTAATAGGACAGTGTTGTGCTAAATCGTTTAAGGGGAAACTATTATGTTATGTCTAACAAAGAAAGGGATGAATTTTACGACTATATTCCATCCCGTCTTATCAATCTTTCTTAAAAAAAAGAAAGAAAGAACTTCGTGCCTTTTGAGGGTTTAAGTGGCTTTTTTGGAAAAATGAAAGGAAAGCGAAGAGTGAGAACTGATTCTTAAAACCGGTGGATTGATTCTTTAAAGCGAAATTTTTAACATGGAAATAATACATTTGTTTTTGTTTTCGCGATATTGATTCATATAAACGGTTGATTCTTATAACCACTGATCACTATAAGCGGTGGTTACTGTATATTAAACAGTTCCGTAACTGACTGACTGACAGATAACGCACAGACCAAACCGCTGGACCTACAGGGCTGAAATTTTCCATGGCGTTTCTTCTTATAGTGTAGGTGTGCACTAAGAAAGATTTTTGGAAAAATTCTTCTTAGATTTTTTTACTTTAAAGTTTTAAACTGTTTCTGTAACATTTTTTAAAGTTTTCATTTTAAAAAAATGATTTAAGGGTTTTAAAATTTATATCACGAGAAAGATCATTAAAAATTACTTTAAAATGAAATCTTTTTCAAATCTTTACCTTCATATTCTGATTTTTGGTGAATTTTTAAAGATTACTTTTTAGAATTTAATTTATTAAATGCTGATCACGTGGTTTCTTTTCTTTTTGTGGTACTTTAAATTAATTTTGCGTTACGTGCATGACAATGAAATAAATTGACAAAAGAAATATTCAAATACGGTAAAAGATAAGATTTAACCCCTAGACTAATTGAGATGAAAGTTTTTAAAGAATTTAATTCAAATTAGTATGTTTCATAGTTTTTAAACATACAAATTAATTGCATACATTGACCGTTGTATTTAATTTGAATATTTTCTTCTACATTATTTTGTCTATAAAAATATCAGTTACGATTTTTTTATAAATATATACATATATATATATTTTTGGAATTAATTGTATAAATTGACCGTTCTATTTCGTTTGAATGTTCTCCATAGCACAGCACGGGTATTTAGCTAGTACGCATATATATTTATAATTGATTTGCAATTCCCTATGCTACCAAACTTCTGATATAAACGTTGCCAAATGCGTAAGAAAGAAATATAATTAAAAAGAAAACAATATGCCCTGCTGCCACTTACATTTTGCTGGACGTAACATAATCCGACATTAGAAACATCAAAACATATATAAGCAAAATCCTTTATGTCTGTTCATTGAGTTACATTCAGTTTCAGCAATCTCTTATCTTTTTATGAATTTCACTCTTTAATTGTCCCAATATCCATAATTTTATGAAAGGAAGTTTGTTTCCGAAATATTTCTTATCATCACTGTATGTAATACGATTTATAAATATTTCACACTCAAAAAATGCATAAGGCTCCCCTTGTAAGCAAGTACTATTTACTAAGATAAGTAGCTTTAATTCCATTATCATCTCACGATTAACCCTCTACGAAAACGCAACTTTTTCTGTAACATTTTCATTATATTTATCAAATGTTAAATATATACCGTAAAAATATACAAACGTTTTTATAAAAACATGCACGTTGCCTTCTTGTGAATTAGCACATATAACTAGCCAATTCGATTAACGCTGGAATTCATTTAAATTTTAGTGGTAGTATCTGCTCAGGGAATTTAAATTAAGCCAGCTTCTGATTACAACCTAAAGCTTTAACTTTACGTCAATAGATTTTTTTATGATTCTTATTTTATATTCTACAAGTGAACAAAAGTATAATACAAGAACTTGGTTCAAGACGCTTAGTTTAATTAGAGTAGTCTTTAACAACTGCTAACTTGTGCTTACGAGGCAGGCATTGTATTCAAGAAAATTCTAGATTATAAACAGCATTGTGCAGAATGATTTGACCGAATCAACCTGTCTACGGCATAAAAAGAAACCCGTGTTTATGCTAAATACGGTAAATGCTATAACTATTGTTTAAATTTATGAAAAATAAATTTTACCTGTTATTGCAGTGCTTGCCATAAAATAAACACGCTGCATTGTATTTGCTTAGATGAAGGTAAAACCGATTCAGTTAAAAATGGCTCATAGGAAAAAAGTTCCTTTACTTATATTGTAATAAATATTTAAGCTAGCAACGTGCATATATTTTAAAATTTATTTAGTTAGGACTTTTTTGTGTAAAATGTTGCGTTTTAAACAGAAAGTACGATTTCATTTTAAGCATTATAGACTAGTTTAATGATAGTAAAGCTTTTTGTCTAAGAACATTTATCAAACTTCTATACCTGTCAATAATTTCTATGCCTTAAACTTCAGTGAAAGAAATGCACTTGATGCAAAAGTAATAATATTCTCTGAATATTCGTCGTTCGGTCACACTGGAATGTCCTTTTACATTAAAAGTTTAATTTCACTGTCAGACTCTAAGCACTTTTCGCGATAAAAGTTTTAAAAATTCATCCAACTTGGTCGCTCTGAAGATAAGAAAATAAAACTGAAAAATATAAGACACAGAATTAATGACTAGAAAGTCTATTTGCTGCTAAGTTATTCAGTCCTTTGTAGTGACTTTTCAAGGATTTTTATTCATGTAACGTCTTTTAGAATGTAAAAATGTAAACAAATCATTATTAATCTGCGATGTCATGAGAGATTTGTCACCTTAATATGTAGTATGTATGTTATGTACAAAAAGGTTCAAATTACTTACGTGTATGAATAATTTCGATCACGAGATCAATAAGTACTACGAGATTAACCTTTAGCTTACGGGAAATTTCACACCCCCTTGTAAGGTCGCACATTAAGGGAGTAATATATATATATATATATATATATATATATAGATAGATAGATAGATAGGTATGTATATGTATATGTATACTATATATATATATATATATATATATATATATATATATATATATAGAGAGAGAGAGAGAGTTTGATAGATAGATAGATAGATAGATAGATAGATATGTATATGTATACATATATTATATATATATATATATATATATATATATATATATATATATATATATATATATATTCTTGGGATACATGCTATCCCACCCCGTAAGGAAAATGTTAATGAATTTTATCAGATATTTCTTAAATGTGTTCTTAAAGTTCCGATATTCATTATTTAATGTCCTATATATTTGGTATATAACTAGTACTTGAAATAAGATCGTAGAAGATTGATAGAAAATTTCTTTTCATTGAGCTACTTAAGGCTGCTATATACTAACCCCATTGGATTCTCTCACCTCAATGTTAACTTATGGAGAAAATTTGTCCACGGATTGCCGACTTGGAATCAAAGATTTAAAAAAAAAATTGTACTCCGTCATAGAGAAAGAAATTTTACATTTGTGCACATTTTTCGTTTTTTTTTTAAAAAATGAAATTAATATTTTAAAATTTAAATTATTCGGGGAAAAATCTGGTATAGTGTGTTTTAAACGCTCATCAATTCCTTCGGTGGACGAAATTTATAAAACGAATCCTGTAGTGCTTTCCAGAAAAGTTCAAGCTATCTGACAATACCAATTTTATTTGATTATCAGCATTTATGCACCTGTAAATAGTTGACAAAAATATATTTTAAATAAAAAATTGGGGGGCAGCGCTTAACCCCGCTATAGAGAGAGAGCCATTACAATCCCTCAAAATGTCAATCCTAAGGGGGGTAGAATTCTCGAACTGTCAACTGGACTCCTCCCACCACAAGAGTCTGCAAGAAGAGGAAAAGGGAAATACGATTTTTTTTCTTAGTACATAGCAGCCTTAAGTGAAAGTTCTGATGATTTATGTACAGAAATGTAGAGGTTTAAACTAGGTTTAAATAACTAGTGTTTATGCAACAATTCCGTTGATTTACTAAACGTTTCCTACTTATTTATATGCAGGAAATTTCGCGGGTGCGGCGCTCTTCCTTTAAAATACAGTAATTTTTATGCTTTGTCGATACCACTGAAACTCTGTTTTCTTGTTCCTGATTCTCGATTTCCAATTATTGGTCGGTAATTGTTTACAAGGTTTGAGGGCGTTTCTGAAATCCTCCCCCTCGAGTTCTCAAAAATACCAATTTTCTTCAGTTAAAAACGGAACCGAAACGAACCAAAACTGAGCGCTAAAAACCGAAAACTGATTGGTTGCATCTGCATCCCACCGTCACCGAAACCCGTTTTGCGCGGTGAATCCAACCAGTTGGTCAACTTTTCTTAGCTCACTTCTGGTGCGAATTCTTATTTTTTTTTTTTCCTTTTCTCTTCTACCTCACTCCACGTGACTGCAAAAGTCACTCAACCTGTATCGGTGCAGTGCGAGAAGTCGGCCTACCTCCAACCTGTCAGAAGGCGCCTGGGAATTAAGGCAAGAACAAGGCTTATTGTGCTCTCTCTGGATACCCAAAAACTAACTGGCAACATACATCGTGCTTGAATCGCCTCGCAAGTCCTCGGTCTTCATGTTGACTTGTTAGTAAAGGATGGGTTCTTGAAAATCCAACAGCCGTTTCGGAGGGAAAGATAAATCCAAATTATTGTGAGATTTCTCTGCAGTTATGTGGTGTGAGCATCGTGCCGTTAAGGATTGTTTCTAAAGAGAAATTGCCAAGCTAAAGCATGGACCGGCCACTTACGCCCCGCGCATTTTCAAATAATTTCTATTTTTCTGTGCTTAGTGGACTTTTTATTTTAGGATTACTATGTGTACAATCAGGTAAGTGAGATTATTTCTTATTATATACTTTTATAAAAATATTCTTAAGAAATATTTTAATTTCAAATTTAGCCAGAAAATACGTATCCTATTAAATGTATATAACAAACTTCACAAATTAAATAACCTTTTTTGGGTGCATAATAAGAAAGAAAAATTTACAAAAAGTTAGTACACTTATCTTACAAAATTTTCCTTAGGGCACAATGGTATGATTTTTTATAATTAAATAAATATAAATTTTTATACTAACACTTAAAGTTTTGAGAACTAAACTATTAAGAAGTACTTAAAAATAATATATACCTTATTTCTTTTTGAAAATATTACGACAAATTTTATTTTTAAAAATTGCGAACCATATTATTATAAAAACATTCTGGTTTCCACTAAGAATAAAATTTTAATAAAAATTTAAATGTCCTAGAAACTAAAAAAATAAATTATTACCCGGTGAATTATTGAACATCTAACAAAATGGTATACAATTTTTTACACTTCATATTATGACAAATGTTGGACACAAAGAATTAAATTTAGAATAATGAAAGATTAAATAAATATAATTTACTACTTTTGCTCAATTTGTTGATTCGAAAAAAGAATTTTTAAACGGTTAAATTATTATTAAATGTTTTTTTAACTGAGGAGTCTTTTAAAAATCTAAGAAACAACACCAAAAAATTATTTCCAAAGCCGTTTTTGACAGGTTTTGAACTGCTTATCAGCATTTAAGTAGCTTAAATAATTAGCTAAATTTTTTTTTAGAAAAGTATCTTCCTTAAATAACTTAACGATATAAGAATTTTATTTGACAAATTTCAAGAAATATTTAGTTTGTTTTTAAAAACAATCTTTACGTACTCAAAACAGCTGTGTATTAAATTTATTAAACTCATTTTAAGGCATGGAAAAGCACTCAATGATTTTGGATAAAAGAAAATTAAATTTAAGGCAAATTTATTATTTTATCCAATACATCCTATTATAAGCTGAAGTGTATACTTCAAATATCCATCAATCCCTATAATTTACAATATTGAGAGAGTTAAGGTTTTGCCCTTTTCCTTTTTAATACAGTGGAAAGTGATGAGAAAAGAAAAGCAACGGTGGAATTTATTAGTTTCGTTTATTTATAATATAATATTAATTGTTTAAATGTTGAAATAACAAAGCTAAGGATATAAAACAATACAGAATGAACTTTATTAAAAAATACTGCTTTAAAATTAAATATCACCAATAATTCAGTTGATGATACGAAACAAATGTTAAATAAAATTCATCCCTTTGAAATGCCTCTTTCAAAGTCTTTGATTTTAAAGTAATTGCAAAGCCAGGTGTTTTCACAAGACTGGAGAAACTACCTATTAATAAAGCAAATTCGTGATGGATAAATACATTCAGAGAATTGCGAGATGCTCTCAAAAGAATTGAAGTTTTGGCTTGTTAGAGTACATTCACCCTACTAATGAATTGATTTTTCAATGGATATTTTTTTTTTCATGTTAATATATTGAACATTGAGAGCAGTGTCAAATTAAAGTTTGAACATAACTTGAAGTTTCAAGAATAAAAACACTTTATGAGTTTTAATATATGTTTAGAAGTTATATTTGTTATGCGTCGCATCCTATTTCTCTCCTTTATGAAATAATAAAAATCACATTTTTACTTAATAGGGAAATTTTGTCCTTAAAGAGCTTTATTATGAAAAATAGACTAAGTAAGCACCTCAAAGAAGTTGAACAGAGGGAATTTGCCTAAAAAATTTAATTAAAATTTCAAGAGCTTATAAATTCAAAAAATGAAAAGAAAACATTAATTAAAAGTTTGGTGTCGCTTAATGCAATTTTGAACTACGATATATTTTAATAAAACTTTTTCACCGCTTTTCGTTACGATAAGAAAACAGAGAATTTTTCTAAGCATTCTTTTAATCCTCCTTGAAACTTTCTAACGTCCCAAAAAAGGAATATAGTTTAGATCAAGTTTTATTACCTTTGCAGTAAATTTCTGATTTATAACATTATGCAATTCAGATAAAACAACATTTAGGGTTAAATGTAATTTTGACTAAAATAAGATTTAACTCTAATTATTAATTAACCTTGAGTAAACCTAAATAAAAATTTAATATTTTAAAGTAATATTACAGTGATATAGTACATAAAAATTAGAAAAATTTGCTAAAATTATCTAGCGATAAGAAAAGGGAGTTTTTATTAATTAGACAATTCTCTCTAGTAAAGTGACAAATTTCCCCAAGCAATTAAATCGTAATATACATACTTTTTTTATATAAATGATGTAAATTGAAAATATTCTCGAGACATTTATAAAGCATGATATTTCGAATAGGTTTTTCTGATGCAAAATATACCAAATTTTTAGAGAAGAGACTGTAAATATTTTGAATTTATATTTAAAAAAATTTCAGTTAAAAAGTTTGATAATTTTTCCTTTTACTTTTTCTTATATGGAAATCGGTTTAGCAAACAGCCTTTCTGAATTTTCATTCATATCACGGCAATTTTAAGTTTCCGATTTTACTTTATAGAAAAATTTCAGCGTCATAAAATTTTTTTTGAAAAGTTTTAGGGAAAGTGAAAAAAAATGTATCTATCAATTTATCTATTAACCAGATAAAATCCCACTTTCAAAGAGAATATTTACTTGAAAGTTCTCTGAGAAAGACTGCCATAGCAAGTGAAGCACTAAATTTTTCTCGCGAGCCTCGGAAGAGCGTGACGATATTGCGTGACAGATAAAAAAGCGGAA
>OU015498.1:35048773-35063773 GCA_907164885.2 Dolomedes plantarius
AACCTCTGAATCAGGCTGATGAGCTTAAAGCAGGGTGTTTAACCTTTTGCAGCATCTGGGCCACATGGTAAATTTTTTCAAGGCAGGCGGGCCGCATAAAAAAGTCAACTGCATTCAAAAGTTTAGTTTTATTATGAAAATGAAAAATACATTGTATATGTAATGTATAAAATATTATAATCTTGGTATGCAATGTGATGTGGTAATTTTGAACGAAATCGAACATAATGTGATTTTTTAAATTTTGGTCTAAAAGCGAATTGCTCTCGACTCTAACTTAACTAGCATTAATGATCGAATCAATCTCTCAACCAATTTTCTATCCTAGGAAACTGTCGTAATCCGGAGGAAAGAAATTCCCGCTGCTAAGGATGAATTTCCTGTTAGGCGGGAAACCAAACCTGAGCCATGTTTTTTTTTTTAATGGCGGAAGGGTACAAAGATACCCTCAACAAAATGTACAACCTAGTCAAAATTCAATATCCCAAATCAATTTCATGAAACTTTCTCAAAATCTTATCTGAAAACATTACTGCAATTGGATTAATATCGGACCTTTCAAATTACTTAATTTACTTACGCATTGAATTTTTTTGGAAAAAAAATCCCAAAACCGAACGGCGACTTAAAAATTAAAAATTTATGTTCCGATCTTAATATTTCAAATCTTACCCAGTCCATTAATTGTTCACAGGTTAATTCTGATAGTGTTATTCTGATAGTGTGGTTTCTGATAGTGTTTAACATTTTTCCTTTATTTTTTCTGTTCCATGCGAGGCATTTTCCTCTTATTGAAGTTCCACACTTGATACCCTATCAGGGAATGCTGGTGTGGGGCGTTCGTTTTGCTTCCCATGCTTCAGTCCTCGTTCGATCCTGCAAAGTGCAGTTCTGTTATCTGTACTCACGGATGTTCAAACCTGCCAATTTAATTTATTAAATATAACTTACTTATTATTTTAAACTTAATTGCCTTATTTTTTATTTCTAACATTTATTTAAACTAATTTTTTTGCCTTTTTTTTTTCTTATTGTAAATATTATTTCTCGTATCCTGATTCAATTACAAAAAAAAAACAATGTAATATATATTCTTCAATGTACGTACTGAGGATAAAGGGTCTTATTTTTTGATATTTTTTTGGTGTCTCATGACATCTACTGTCTATGTCTCTGACATTACATTACATTAATATTTTTCTAAATATGTGTGATTTGTTTATTTTAACTAAGGTCTGTAAATTTAAAATTCTTTTTCTTTCATTCAAATTTGTATTATAAGAATATGTTACTGTAAAATTAATACGATGAAATTCGAGAAAAAATTCTACAAAATCAGTTGTTTTATAATGGCATCTAACAATTAGAAATACTTAGAATATGTAAATTTCCTGAAAAATATATTTTGAATATTTTATCTACAAAAATATATATTATTATTTTAATATAATATAGAAGAAATTTTAAAAAATACAAATTTTATCACTATTTCCTCTCTTATAAATAAAGAGTGGTGAAACAAGGACCATTTTTAAGTAGATATTTAATTTCTCCAGTAATATATAAAATTGAAACTAATTTTCATCTGTTTTTATAAGCTTCTAGGGAGTTAAAAACATACACACAGAATACAATCTTTACATACAAGGAAAATTATGTGAATTTTCACATAATACAATTATACAATTTCACATAATACTTTTCACATAATACAATCTTTACATACAAGGAAAATTATGGGAATTTTCCGCGTAAAAGAAGTTTCACAACAATGAAATAAATATTTTTGAAAAGTCTGTTAAATTTAATCTTCGCCTTCCCTTTCAAATCCATAATTCTGATGCAGATATCTGTTACTTGTGGTTACGAATCGGAGGTACAGTTCCGGGACGATGCAGGGTAAACGATTTCGGTGCGATTCATATCAACCCATAACAGGCCCTGAAACACGTAAACGGAAAGCGTTTCCCCTTCGGAGGTTCGTAAACAACCCGCCAGTGGCCCGACAAAATTCTCCCGTACTTGTCGTTCAACCGGTGCCTCCAGCACTGGCCCGATAAGCTGCCGTCAGTCCTGTGTTTGTTGGGTATGTATGTATGTATATACATATATATATATATGTATATACATATATATATTTATGTATATATATATATATATTTATATACATACATACATACATACATATATATATATATATATATATATATATATATATATATATATATATATATATATATATATATATATATATATATATATATATATATATATATATATATATGTGTGTGTGTGTGTGTGTGTGTGTGTGTTCGTTCGTTCATTCTTGGGATACATGCTATCCCACCCCGTAGAGAGAAGGTTAATGGAAGTCTCTCCTGAATTTGCAACTGTCATACAGAAGCTTCTCTTTCTTCCCCCGTGTTTACTTTAAGCGATGAAAACTTTTTATAAGGAAGGCTTAAATTTAGAGTGCATACACTGTCATACATAATACGTTGTCAAACAAGTTTTATTTCTGCTCCAAAACCGTTGCATGATGTTATTTATGGCTATATATCTGTAGCGGTGTAGTTAGTGGAAGACTCGCTCTTTACCTTGTCTAATAAAAGACTATTTCTTACATTAAAATGTCTTAGGAAGGAGAATACCTCAAAGATTGTATTCACTTTATTTTATTTACATATACAGTCTCTCCTCATAATTGCAGAAGAGTCCAGAAACATAAAATTCTAATTATCCTATACAGTTGAATATATGTAACTCGGTGCAGTTCCTAAAGTGTAACCTTCAATTTTTATATACTGTAGACGTAACTTGCGTCTTAATTACTTTTGAAATGTTATTGAACATTTCCTATTCGCGTTCCGCCTTAGCGCATTTCTGTTTATTTTCGGGGTAAGTTAGATTCCTTCGCACTTTAATTGCCGATATTATGATGGTTATCGTCTGTTTCAGCGAGAATGTAGTCTGAAATATTTATACATAGTGTTGTTATATTAATTCTGTTCAGAAAAGGGAAAATGGAGCAATGGCCAGAAGTTCATTCCAGAATTTATTTCAGCATAAAAATATTCTGGTTTGGTACTCAAGCAATTTTGACGGTTTCGATTTTTTTTAAATAATGTGTTATGCCCAAAATTATTCTCGTTAATGTTAATTAACCCCCGCTGTAATATTGTCTTGGAGTAAAATAGACGTATTTAACGGATTTCGTTATAACGTCCAAACTCTGTGTGAGGTGTAGCAAAATTATGGAACATTGAATTGATATTGCAATAGTTTTAGACCAGGGGTGTCAACTCGCGGCCCGCGGCGAATATTTTTGCGGCCCGGCCAATATATTGGCACACAATAATACATAATAAAATAACAGACGCAGATTTATAATAAGATAGCAAGAATTCACTAAATGCTTTTTTAATGATACTCTTTTTTTTGGTATTATTAAACAAAATGCATATATTTATGTTGAATATACTGTAACTAGCTGAAAACCCGCGCTTCGCTACGGAGTACATTGAAATTAAATACAACGGTCAATGTCTGCAATTAATTCCAAATATATATATATATATATATATATATTTATAATAAATACGACGATCAATGTATACAATTGATGTAAAAAACATATTTATAAAAAAATCGTAAGGGATATTTTTATAGACAAAATAAAGTCCAATCGTCTGCCGCATTAGCAAGAAAAAAATATTTTTTTGTCTATTTTTTTTTGCACGTGACGATAAATTTATTTAAAGTACCAGAAAAAGAAATCACGTGATCAGCATTTACTAAATTAAATTCTAAAAATTAATTTTAAAAATTCACCAAAAATCAGGAAATGGAGGTAAAAATTTAAAAAAAATTTCATTTTGAAGGAATTTTTATGATCTTTCTCGTGATATAAATTTTAAAACCCTCAATGTATTATTTTAAATGCAAACGTAAAAAAAGTTTAAAAAACAGCTTAAAAATTTAATTTAAAAAAATCTAAGAAGAATTTTTGAAAAATCTTTCTTAGTGCACCCCTACACTATTAGAAGAATCGCCATGCAAAATTTCAGCCCTTTAGGTCCAGCGGTTTGGTCTGTGCGTTGTATGTCAGTCAGTGAATGAATGAATCAGTCAGTTACGGAACTGTTTTATATATATAGATTAGGTAAATAAACCTACGTTTCTATTAATATTGATTTTTTTTGCGGCTCACCTATAGTTAAACCTTGTTTGTTTGGCCCAAGGTAGCCTTTGAGTTTGACACCCCTGTTTTAGACTGTGTGGAATAATGTCTTACATCTGGCTATCATTGACAGTAATAATAGTTACTATTCCCCTGATTCTTATCAGTTTTTATGTTATCCACAGGAATTACTATGAGGTAAAAATTAGTCTCTAGTATGAAAAATAGCTTTATGTTATCTACAGGAAGTATTATGGGGTAAGAAATATGGGGAAGTACTATGGGATACTTCCCCATAGTACTTCCTATGGGGATAATCTAGGGTGATTCCTATGAGGATACTCTAGTATGAAAAATAGCATCTTGACTCTCGTAAAAGGAGGATATTCTTGCAGAGGCAGAAATTCTATAAGTTCAGCAACTTATGGAGTTTATTTCTCTAACTTTGCCCAGACTCAAACAATTCCAAAGAAAGCAATAACGTTCACGTTTGATCATATATGTTGTAGAAGCCGTTGGCGATAGCTCAATCAGATGCAAATCAGGGGAATATCTTTAAAACTGAATCAGTGAGTTAATACCTGAAACAAATCTATCCGATTTATTAACTTTTGTCACAGATTTGTTTTTTTTTCAAAGTTCCACATCTTTGAGCTCTTCGTTAGTGACCCATTTTGAACACCCGTAGAGAGTCACGTTATTCAATACAACCTCTGTTTCCTATTCGGATAACATGTAACCACTCATCACAGTCCCGAAAGAAAACGATATCTGCTCGAAACTCAAAATGATGGTCGCACAAAGCGAGAAGCAGAGGAAAAATAAGCATTCGACGGTGACAGTTTGCTTCGGGCGAATGCTGTTGTGACATAACTTTTATCTCTTCTCCACGATAACATTCAAGCAAGCTATAGAATGAAAACGGGAGCGTGCTTCTTAAATAGAACAAATCTCATTTGCGAAAGACAACAATTTTTTTTTTTTAAATCTGAATAAGTATGTAAACTTCCAAAACAATGTCTTTATGCAGTCTGCAATCGGTTGTGAACAAAACAAGTCCGCTTAGACGGTGGCCGGGGAAAGAAGTTTCACTATATATATATATATATATATATATATATATATATATATATATATATATATATATATATATATATATATATATATATTTATATATATATATATATATATATATATATATATATATATATATATATATATATATATATATATATTTATATATATATATATATATATATATATATATATATATATATATATATATATATATATATATATATATATATATATATATATATATATATTTATATATATATATATATATATAATATATTTATATATATATATATATACATGTATATGTATATATATATATATATATATATATATATATATATATATATATATATTTATATATATATATACATATATATATATATATATATATTTATATACATATATATATATATATATATATATATATATATTTATATATATATATTTATATATATATATACATATATATATATATATATATATATATATTTATATACATATATATATATATATATAAATATATATATATATATATACATATATATATATATATATATATATATATATATATATATATATATATATATATATATATATATATATATATATATATATATATATATATATATATATTTATATATATGAGGCGTTGAAAGGCAAAGTGGTGTAAGTCCCATTTTCAACTTTTTTCATTTGGGGTCAAATATGTAATCTCCATGTTCAATTTATGGTGTAATTGTAAATAGTTATTATTTGCAATATTGTAATAATTGTTATGAATTATAATTTGTTCAATTTATGGTGGAATTTTTTGTAGTTTTGGCAGTTAAACTCTTTTGACTTACACCACTTGACTTACTGACTTACACCACTTTGCCTTTCACCGCCTCATATATATATATATACATATATATATATATATAGATATATATATTTATATATATATATATATATAATATTTATAATATTTATAATATTTATACATGTATCAGGCCAAATTTATTAAAAATCAAAGAATAAATATAGATCGCTAGGGTCAATAAAGGAACAAGGCTTTCGACATTTAAGTTAATGAAAAAAAATATATACGATTAAAAAACTATTCGGAATCCCTTTAACTGCACTTAAAATGTAGTAAGATATATAAAAGAACTAAATTGGCCCTTTTACATACAAAATAATGACATTTTGTAATAGGATTATCTTTAAAAATAATGTAATTTTACTTTCCATAAAACTTTCTTTCGTAAAAATCCACAGATGAATCCAAGCATTTTGTTCCCTAATGATGACATCACTGAAAACTGCTTTAGTGAAATAGTGAAGGACATGGTACAGTAGTTTATATATTTATTTTTTGGAATATATTATCTAAATCCCAAGGATTATATAATGTTCACTATGTCAAAGAGAGAAAAAGATAGAAAGCTTTTTCTTTTAATACTCAGTTTTGCATCATTTCCTAGAGTATTATACGCTAGTACAATTGTTCATTTTGTTGTGAAACAAACTCAAACCATCATTACCATAGATATACCATAATTTTATGTATTTGAGGTTGTTAGTCTCGACATAATAACATCATTGGGAATGTCCTGTTCGTAATCCTGAAAAATTATATGTCTCTAAATAGTTTTCTATTAGATACATCTCCATCCTTCCATTCGAGAGTATATGTTTAAAAACAGTCTCACAGATCCAAAATGAGCCATAAGATATGTTTTCGTAATTTGAGATATACGGATAGGCTGGCTGATCAAAGCCTTCAGCAGTTATGATCAGTAACATATCTATATATGCTACGACTATTGATTATATTCCCATGATATATTCTAAAATATCTTAAACTCATTTAAAAGTATTGACTACGATCTCACTAAAGTAACTGTGCATTTATGTTTCTGCAAAAGATAGATGATGGCTTGAGACTCGTCCTCTGAGCTTTGCAACAAATATATTTTTCTCTTACGTTGATTACGCATATGGATATCGAAAATCTGTGCCTTACGATTTTGCGCTATCTTCTTTATATTCACGCTTTTTCCAAATTTTAATACTCGATATTTAAGGAGAATTAGGACAAAATCAGGTTCTCTGTATTTTCACTCACCTGCCAACATCACCTATGACCTGTACGATTGGCAGATGTCGGAATATGTGATACTACGTTGTTTAGTCGATAATGTGATATGAGTGGTCGTTTTCCATTCTATACCATTAGTTATTGGAACGTTATTGGACTCTTTTTTCCTTTATGCACCTCGGGCAACCAGGAACATTAGTATAGTCCAGGGGTGGGCATTATGTCGATCGCGATCGACCGGTGGACCACCAAGACATTTTGGTGTGACCGCCTTTACTAAGACCTACGACAAGCATAATTAAAAAAAAACATTTACGGACCAACGCCAGCTAGACTGGATAATCGGCATTGTAGTTACGTAGGTAAGTACATATTCCGTATTTATTATTAATTTATAATAAATATTGTAGACCCTTTTATTTAGCTCACCGCACCTACGCTATTGGGTGGACCGCAACACCTTGAAAAAATTAGAATTAACCCGTACCCTGGAAAAGTCTGCCCACCCCCCCTGGTATAGTCTATTCTCTATATACAGTGATTTCCGCTTATAAGAATCACGTTTGTTATTACTGTTTTTGATTCTTATAAGCGGTTGATTCTTATAGCCGAAATTTAGGTTTTTGGACAGGCACACACACACACCTATATATACATATATGAGATAATTAACCATAAAATACTCTTTAATTTACGTTAATTGTCTTTTATTAAAATTATTTTTTATAATTTTAAAATACAACTTAATTTCTAGACCTATAAGTAGATACACATGAATATAGTAAGAGAAGAAAAAATTCCAATATTTGTTACAGCATACCTGCTTAACAGTTTTAACATTTCAATTACAGGAAGGGAACAAGAAATAGTTTTCTATAGTAGTTTGACGTCATGAAGTTTTCAGGAGGTTGTTTATACCTCTTTCAATACTAAAAGTCTCAGACGAAGATTCACCTTCTAGCTTACGTTTCACGATTTGATAACGTGCTGAATCTACTAATGTCACGTTTGCCTAAGTGATAGTGGACACTTCGCCG
The DNA here is from genome assembly GCA_907164885.2 of Dolomedes plantarius. Lineage (NCBI taxonomy): Eukaryota > Metazoa > Arthropoda > Arachnida > Araneae > Dolomedidae > Dolomedes > Dolomedes plantarius. The sequence continues at coordinate 35,057,151 of OU015498.1, forward strand.
AAGATTTATGTGTTTCAGGGTCCAGGAAGCCGCGACCAGGATCTGGGGGGTGGGAAAAAAGATTCCCTATTTTTGTTTGTCAGTGGAGAACAGTGAAATCGGACCCGGACGGGTAAAGATGCCCCCGGGTCAAGCTAATAGGACAGTGTTGTGCTAAATCGTTTAAGGGGAAACTATTATGTTATGTCTAACAAAGAAAGGGATGAATTTTACGACTATATTCCATCCCATCTTATCAATCTTTCTTAAAAAAAAGAAAGAAAGAACTTCGTGCCTTTTGAGGGTTTAAGTGGCTTTTTTGGAAAAATGAAAGGAAAGCGAAGAGTGAGAACTGATTCTTAAAACCAGTGGATTGATTCTTTAAAGCGAAATTTTTAACATGGAAATAATACATTTGTTTTTGTTTTCGCGATATTGATTCATATAAACGGTTGATTCTTATAACCACTGATCACTATAAGCGGTGGTTACTGTATATTAAACAGTTCCGTAACTGACTGACTGACAGATAACGCACAGACCAAACCGCTGGACCTACAGGGCTGAAATTTTCCATGGCGTTTCTTCTTATAGTGTAGGTGTGCACTAAGAAAGATTTTTGGAAAAATTCTTCTTAGATTTTTTTACTTTAAAGTTTTAAACTGTTTCTGTAACATTTTTTAAAGTTTTCATTTAAAAAAAATGATTTAAGGGTTTTAAAATTTATATCACGAGAAAGATCATTAAAAATTACTTTAAAATGAAATCTTTTTCGAATCTTTACCTTCATATTCTGATTTTTGGTGAATTTTTAAAGATTACTTTTTAGAATTTAATTTATTAAATGCTGATCACGTGGTTTCTTTTCTTTTTGTGGTACTTTAAATTAATTTTGCGTTACGTGCATGACAATGAAATAAATTGACAAAAGAAATATTCAAATACGGTAAAAGATAAAATTTAACCCCTAGACTAATTGAGATGAAAGTTTTTAAAGAATTTAATTCAAATTAGTATGTTTCATAGTTTTTAAACATACAAATTAATTGCATACATTGACCGTTGTATTTAATTTGAATATTTTCTTCTACATTATTTTGTCTATAAAAATATCAGTTACGATTTTTTTATAAATATATACATATATATATATATATTTTTGGAATTAATTGTATAAATTGACCGTTCTATTTCGTTTGAATGTTCTCCATAGCACAGCACGGGTATTTAGCTAGTACGCATATATATTTATAATTGATTTGCAATTCCCTATGCTACCAAACTTCTGATATAAACGTTGCCAAATGCGTAAGAAAGAAATATAATTAAAAAGAAAACAATATGCCCTGCTGCCACTTACATTTTGCTGGACGTAACATAATCCGACATTAGAAACATCAAAACATATATAAGCAAAATCCTTTATGTCTGTTCATTGAGTTACATTCAGTTTCAGCAATCTCTTATCTTTTATGAATTTCACTCTTTAATTGTCCCAATATCCATAATTTTATGAAAGGAAGTTGTTTCCGAAATATTTCTTATCATCACTGTATGCAATACGATTTATAAATATTTCACACTCAAAAAATGCATAAGGCTCCCCTTGTAAGCAAGTACTATTTACTAAGATAAGTAGCTTTAATTCCATTATCATCTCACGATTAACCCTCTACGAAAACGCAACTTTTTCTGTAACATTTTCAGTATATTTATCAAATGTTAAATATATACCGTAAAAATATACAAACGTTTTTATAAAAACATGCACGTTGCCTTCTTGTGAATTAGCACATATAACTAGCCAATTCGATTAACGCTGGAATTCATTTAAATTTTAGTGGTAGTATCTGCTCAGGGAATTTAAATTAAGCCAGCTTCTGATTACAACCTAAAGCTTTAACTTTACGTCAATAGATTTTTTTATGATTCTTATTTTATATTCTACAAGTGAACAAAAGTATAATACAAGAACTTGGTTCAAGACGCTTAGTTTAATTAGAGTAGTCTTTAACAACTGCTAACTTGTGCTTACGAGGCAGGCATTGTATTCAAGAAAATTCTAGATTATAAACAGCATTGTGCAGAATGATTTGACCGAATCAACCTGTCTACGGCATAAAAAGAAACCCGTGTTTATGCTAAATACGGTAAATGCTATAACTATTGTTTAAATTTATGAAAAATAAATTTTACCTGTTATTGCAGTGCTTGCCATAAAATAAACACGCTGCATTGTATTTGCTTAGATGAAGGTAAAACCGATTCAGTTAAAAATGGCTCATAGGAAAAAAGTTCCTTTACTTATATTGTAATAAATATTTAAGCTAGCAACGTGAATATATTTTAAAATTTATTTAGTTAGGACTTTTTTGCGTAAAATGTGGCGTTTTAAACAGAAAGTACGATTTCATTTTAAGCATTATGGACTAGTTTAATCTTAGTAAAGCTTTTTGTCTCAGAACATTTATCAAACTTCTATACCTGTCAATAATTTCTATGCCTTAAACTTCAGTGAAAGAAATGCACTTGATGCAAAAGTAATAATATTCTCTGAATATTTGTCGTTCGGTCACACTGGAATGTCCTTTTACATTAAAAGTTTAATTTCACTGTCAGACTCTAAGCACTTTTCGCGATAAAAGTTTTAAAAATTCAACCAACTTGGTAGCTCTGAAGATAAGAAAATAAAACTGAAAAATATAAGAGACAGAATTAATGACTAGAAAGTCTATTTGCTGCTAAGTTATTCAGTCCTTTGTAGTGACTTTTCAAGGATTTTTATTCATGTAACGTCTTTTAGAATGTAAAAATGTAAACAAATCATTATTAACCTGCGATGTCATGAGAGATTTGTCACCTTAATATGTAGTGTGTATGTTATGTACAAAAAGGTTCAAATTACTTACGTGTATGAATAATTTCGATCACGAGATCAATAAGTACTACGAGATTAATGAATTTTATCACATATTTCTTAAACGTGTTCGTAAAGTTCCGATATTCATAATTTAATGTCCTATATATTTGGTATATAACTAGTATTTGAAATATAACTAGTATTTGAAATATAATATTTGGTATATAACTAGTATTTGAAAGTCTATTTGCTGCGAAGTTATTCAGTCCTTTGTAGTGACTTTTCAAGGATTTTTATTCATGTAACGTCTTTTAGAATGTAAAAATATAAACAAATCATTATTTACCTGCGATGTCATGAGAGATTTGACACCTTAATATGTAGTGTGTATGGTATGTACAAAAAGGTTCAAATTACTTACGTGTATGAATAATTTCGATCACGACATCAATAAGTACTACGAGATTAATGAATTTTATCACATATTTCTTAAATGTGTTCGTAAAGTTCCGATATTCATAATTTAATGTCCTATATATTTGGTATATAACTAGTATTTGAAATATAACTAGTATTTGAAATATAATATTTGGTATATAACTAGTATTTGAAAGTCTATTTGCTGCGAAGTTATTCAGTCCTTTGTAGTGACTTTTCAAGGATTTTTATTCATGTAACGTTATGCGGTTCTTCCTTTCTTTTTTCTACATCACTAACGGTCCAGGCACATTATAAAGTACGAGGGCTACTTCTGAATAACTTCTTTATTCTCTACGTAGAGGCAGGCTAACATATACAGACTTGGGGCTTCCAAAATAATACACAATCAGTACCGCAACCCGCGGTACTAAGAAACTAAAGGTCGCAATGAATCCCTCAGGCAGAGTATGAATTCACTAAACATACCCGTAAACCTCGGCTCTGAGCTAATTCTCGAAGTCGTGCAGCCACCTCGGCTAAATACCAATACACGCTCTATCCGTATCGCTACTCCAGTCTTGAGCTCTCTCAGTATCGCTACTCCCGTCTTGGGCTTTCTCAGTATTGGGCTCTCTCAGTTTCACTACTCCAGTCTTGGGCTTTTTCAGTATTGGGCTCTTTGCCAACTCAGCGTGTGCCCTTTAAATAGCTCAAACATCTGCGCCGAACTCACTTTGGCTGGCATGTACAGCGCTGCTAGCAGAAATTTGCATCTGAGCAACACGCGAACCCTACAACGTCTTTTAGAATGTAAAAATGTAAACAAATCATCATTAACCTGCGATGTCATGAGAGATTTGTCACCGTAATATGCAGTATGTATGGTATGTACAAAAAGGTTCAAATTACTTACGTGTATGAATAATTTCGATCACGAGATCAATAAGTACTACGAGATTAACCTTTAGCTTACGGGAAATTTCACACCCCCTTTGTAAGGTCGCATATTAAGGGAGTTATATATATATATATATATATATATATATATATAGATAGATAGATAGATAGATATGTATATGTATACATATACTATATATATATATATATATATATATATATATATATATATATATATATATATTCTTGGGATACATGCTATCCCACCCCGTAAGGAAAAGGTTAATGAATTTTATCACATATTTCTTAAATGTGTTCGTAAAGTTCCGATATTCATTATTGAATGTCCTATATATTTGGTATATAACTAGTACTTGAAATAAGATCGTAGAAGATTGATAGAAAATTTCTTTTCATTGAGCTACTTAAGGCTGCTATATACTAACCCCATTGGATTCTCTCACCTCAATGTTAACTTATGGAGAAAATTTGTCCACGGATTGCCGACTTGGAATCAAAGATTTAAAAAAAAAATTGTACTCCGTCATAGAGAAAGAAATTTTACATTTGTGCACATTTTTAGTTTTTTTTTAAAAAAATGCAATTAATATTTTAAAATTTAAATTATTCGGGGAAAAATCTGGTATAGTGTGTTTTAAACGATCATCAATTCCTTCGGTGGACGAAATTTATAAAACGAATCCTGTAGCGCTTTCCAGAAAAGTTCAGGCTATCTGACAATACCAATTTTATTTGATTATCAGCATTTATGCACCTGTAAATAGTTGACAAAAATATATTTTAAATAAAAAATTGGGGGGCAGCGCTTAACCCCGCTATAGAGAGAGAGCCATTACAATCCCTCAAAATGTCAATCCTAAGGGGGGTAGAATTCTCGAACTGTCAACTGGACTCCTCCCACCACAAGAGTCTGCAAGAAGAGGAAAAGGGAAATACGATTTTTTTCTTAGTACATAGCAGCCTTAAGTGAAAGTTCTGATGATTTATGTACAGAAATGTAGAGGTTTAAACTAGGTTTAAATAACTAGTGTTTATGCAACAATTCCGTTGATTTACTAAACGTTTCCTACTTATTTATATGCAGGAAATTTCGCGGGTGCGGCGCTCTTCCTTTAAAATACAGTAATTTTTATGCTTTGTCGATACCACTGAAACTCTGTTTTCTTGTTCCTGATTCTCGATTTCCAATTATTGGTCGGTAATTGTTTACAAGGTTTGAGGGCGTTTCTGAAATCCTCCCCCTCGAGTTCTCAAAAATACCAATTTTCTTCAGTTAAAAACGGAACCGAAACGAACCAAAACTGAGCGCTAAAAACCGAAAACTGATTGGTTGCATCTGCATCCCACCGTCACCGAAACCCGTTTTGCGCGGTGAATCCAACCAGTTGGTCAACTTTTCTTAGCTCACTTCTGGTGCGAATTCTTATTTTTTTTTTCCTTTTCTCTTCTACCTCACTCCACGTGACTGCAAAAGTCACTCAACCTGTATCGGTGCAGTGCGAGAAGTCGGCCTACCTCCAACCTGTCAGAATGCGCCTGGGAATTAAGGCAAGAACAAGGCTTATTGTGCTCTCTCTGGATACCCAAAAACTAACTGGCAACATACATCGTGCTTGAATCGCCTCGCAAGTCCTCGGTCTTCATGTTGACTTGTTAGTAAAGGATGGGTTCTTGAAAATCCAACAGCCGTTTCGGAGGGAAAGATAAATCCAAATTATTGTGAGATTTCTCTGCAGTTATGTGGTGTGAGCATCGTGCCGTTAAGGATTGTTTCTAAAGAGAAATTGCCAAGCTAAAGCATGGACCGGCCACTTACGCCCCGCGCATTTTCAAATAATTTCTATTTTTCTGTGCTTAGTGGACTTTTTATTTTAGGATTACTATGTGTACAATCAGGTAAGTGAGATTATTTCTTATTATATACTTTTATAAAAATATTCTTAAGAAATATTTTAATTTCAAATTTAGCCAGAAAATACGTATCCTATTAAATGTATATAACAAACTTCACAAATTAAATAACCTTTTTTGGTTGCATAATAATAAAGAAAAATTTACAAAAAGTTGGTACAGTTATCTTACAAAATTTTCCTTGAGGCACAATGGTATGCTTTTTTTTAATTAAATAAATATAAAAGAGAATTTTTATACTAACACTTAAGTTTTTGAGAACTAAACTATTAAGAAGTACTTAAAAATAATATATACCTTATTTCTTTTTGAAAATATTACGCCAAATTTTATTTTTAAAAATTGCGAACCATATTATTATAAAAACATTCTGGTTTCCACTCCGCATAAAATTTTAATAAAAATTTAAATGTCCTAGAAACTAAAAAAAAAATTATTACCCGGTGAATTATTGAACAGCTAACAAAATAGTATACAATTTTTTACACTTCATATTATGACAAATGTTGGACACAAAAAATTAAATTTAGAATAA
>OU015498.1:35068773-35091608 GCA_907164885.2 Dolomedes plantarius
TCTTCCGTATCATACACGGAATAAAATCAGAAAAATGTTTGAACGCTATATAGAGGTAAAAGATTGTAAACATGTTACATAATTTGCGCAGTTCCATAAATATATGTTACGATGAATAAAGAACAAAGAATCATATTTGACGTTTCCAGATTATAAGACCTTGAGTTTAGAAAAAGAACAGTTATCTATATGTGAAATTACGCTTAAATATTTTATTGCATTTGCAACAACTACATAAATTTTTGCCTTCACTTTAATAATCTACAATGTTAGACATACATCTTTATAGTATATGCAACTATCATTTGGAGAAACTCATGTACGTAAATCCCCAAAAATTTATACTAATCCTAAATTTAACTTAAAATATAAAATAATTAAATCTAAGTAGCAATTTGTATAAATAAAGATTTTTTTCCTATAATTTTTTTAAAATAATGTTTGTTTAAAATATTCGTAAAAAATAGCAATTATTTTGATAAGCGAATACTGCAACAGAAGAATTACTTGAATAGCCTTACAGCCTTACAGCTTGAACAGTTTGCCATGTAAAACATATTAAATTTAAAATTATTAATAGTTAAAACAGTTCCAGCGTTATTAAAATTTTTGCAGTTGGTACTAGTAATGACACAAACAAATTTACTTTATCTGTTGCCCATTTAATTAGCATCAGATTCAATTCTGTTTATTCATAATGGATATATGTATAACAAGGCAACAGTTTCTGCAAGAAAGGAAGAGATTCTTTCGTCTATTATGCTTTGGATTCCATTATCGTCTATTATGCTTTGGATTCCATTATTACTTTCTTTTAGCTTGTTTTACCTGTTTTAACAATTTTATTTCGTAATATCATTTGTACAATCTCTAAACGATCAACTTACTTCTCCGTTTCATTTATTTTATCCTTTATTCTGGCATGAAATACTCTTTGACACTTATTTTTCTCTTGTTTCATTTCTATCAGATTTCCATTTCCCATCTATTCCGCAACTTTTCAAACATATTCTCAACATACTTCAAACATGAAACAACAATCAGATATGCAACTAGAATTGAAAACAATTTTATTCAAATCACTCAGCGTGAAATTTATCGTAAACTGTTAAAAAATAAAATTCAGACTTATCAAACGTTTTGACTTTCGCTAATGGACGTCAAAACTTGTTCAATAATTTCTGGCAACCATCAGAAGTTTTTAAAAAATCGAATATTCAAATCCAATGTTTAAATCGAAATTGCAACCTTAAGCACGAAATAAAAACAAAAAGAAACGCGCAAAGTTTCCTGTTTTGACAGCATTATTTTCATCCTTATTGTAAATCTGTCTTCCAAAGGCTGTGACATGTCAATGCTAAAGAACGTACTTTCTCGGTAATTAATGCAATTAAAAGTTTACGAAATGATGAGTATCAAAAACAGCATATTGATAGGTATTAATTAAATTTTACTTTTTGTTAAACTTCAACTGTATGGTATTTTTATTGTATTAGTCGATAATTATTTTATGTTCAATGGAAGTGGGGAAAAGTGTCCTGACCGACATAGCTCTAACCGCAGAAAGATGTGAAAGGAAAAGTAGGTCTGTTACATAAGTAACCATTAAGACCTTTCATTTTTTAAACAAGCAACTACATTTAATTGCTTAAAAAATTTTCTTACCCGAGGGCTTCTATTATTAAATGTTATTTAAATTAAACACCAAACCTCTGTGAAGAGTTCTATCCGCTTTTAAATAATTTTATAGATAATCTATATATATAAAACAGTTCCGTAACTGACTCATTCATTCATTCATTCATTCATTCATTCACTGACTGACTGACATACAACGCACAGACCAAACTGCTGGACCTAAAGGGCTGAAATTTTGCATGGCGATTCTTCTTATAGTGTAGGGGTGCACTAAGAGAGATTTTTGAAAAATTCTTCTTAGATTTTTTTAAATTAAATTTTTAAGCTGTTTTTTTTACTTTTTTTAAGTTTGCATTTAAAATAATAATTTGAGGGTTATAAAATTTATATCACGAGAAAGATCCTAAAAATTCCTTTAAAATGAGATCTTTTTCGAATCTTTACCTTCATTTTCTGATTTTTGGTGAATTTTTAAAGATTAATTTTTAGAATTTAATTTATTAAATGCTGATCACGTGACTTCTTTTTCTGGTACTTTAAATAAATTTATCGTCACGTGCATAAAAACTAAATAGACAAAAAATAATTTTTTTTTTCTTGCTAATGCGGCAGACGATTGGACATTATCCAAAAAAAATATTAAAATACAGTAAAAGAAATGTTCTAGAAACTGTACTATATTAACTGTACTATATTCTTTGGTATTCTTTATATTAGATTTAATTTGAATATCTTCTTCTACATTATTTTGTCTATAAAAATATCCCTTACGATTTTTTTATAAATATATATATTTTACATCAATTATATACATTGATCGTCGTATTTATTATATATATATTGGCATTAATTGCATACATTCACCGATGTTTTTACTTTGAATGTACTCCGTAGCGAAGTGCGGGTTTTCAGCTAGTCTATGTATATAAAACAGTTCCGTAACTGACTGACTGACTGACAGATAACGCACAAACTAAACCGCTGGTCCTAAAGGGCTGAAATTTTGCATGACGATCCTTCTTATAGTGTAGGGATGCACTAAGAAAGATTTATGAAAAATTCTTCCTAGATTTTTTAAAATTGAATTTTTAAGTTGTTTTTGTAACATTTTTTTAAATTTGCATTTAAAATAATAATCTGAGGGTTATAAAATTTACATCAAGAGAAAGATCATAAAAATTACTTTAAAATCGAATGATTTTGGAATCTTTACCTCCATTTTCTGATACTTGGTGAATTTTCAAAGATTCATTTTTAGAATTTAATTTATTAAATGCTGATCACCTGGTTTCTTTTCTTTTTGTGACACTTTAAATTAATTTTGCGTCACGTGTATAACAACGAAATAAATTGACAAAAAAAATTGAAATACGGTAAAAGATAAAATTTAACCACCAGACTAATCGAGATGGAATTTTTTAAAGAATTTAATTAAAATTAGTGTGTTTTATGGATATTAAACATACAAATTAATTACATACATTGACCGTAGTATTTAATTTGAATATTTTCTTCTACATTATTTTGTCTATAAAAATATCCGTTACGATTTTTTATAAATACATTTTTTTGTCTTTTTTTGGCATTAATTGCATACATTGACCGTTGTATTCATAATAAATATATTTTTTTTTGCCTTAATTGCATACATTAACCGTTGTATTTAATTTGAATGTACTCCATAGCGAAGCATGGGAATTCAGCTAGTGAGTTATATATGTTGTGAGTGTTTTTGTTTCCGACATTAGAAAAAAACATTAACTATTAGTGCAATTAAAATGGGCATACACATCTCTGAACATGATAATTTACGTTTATTACTCTGTTAAATATACTACGAGAATGTATATCATTAAAATCGTATCTGATACTGTCAGTTTAGATATATGCATGTGTATAAGAATAGTTTAGGTTTAAATTTACTCAATCTTGATAGAGTGAAAAACTTTTAATTTATAAATATATTTTTATGTATAATTATTTGATATATTACATTGATGATGCATTTACTTGAAAACTTTTACATGTAAAATGGAATTTTTTGAGTAGAAATTGGAGTTGTCTAACCCTGTAAAAGTTTTGATTATTCAGATCAAGCAGTTGACATCAGTGAATTTCTTGGACTCTAGCTATGGCGTTTAAAATTAGGAGTGACGCTAAGGGTTAGGTGTAGAAAGGATTTCTTATTTAACACAATTGTTGATAACATATCGTTTTAATAAGAATTCGATGGGGATGTTCCTTAGTAATAAGTTTATTATGCAATCAATATTTTAAAAATATAAGTAGGAAGAACGCAAGCTTTTTGTGAAATGTTTTTAACCCTTATTTGAATTTTCAACTGCATTGTTAACAAATCACCTTAGTCAATAAATCAATTTCTCCTTTAAAAAACACAAAAGAAAGTTTTATCTTTATCTCCTACTTTAAAAAACAAATAAACATTTTCCGTATGCAGCATTCAGTTTCATTTCAGTGCTATGAAATACTGCATACTCAAGTAACATGAAATGAGTATTCTATTGTTATAAAATTAAAAACATTTCCTTTCAGTATCTTAAGTAGCTAAAAAATGAATAGAAACGGATTTTTCACCATTAAATATCTCCATTTAAAGTATTATTTAAAAAATGTAAAATCGCTGATTAACTTCTTAAGAAAGAGGCATTATTTAGCTACCGCAAATAGAACATGACAATAATCTTTTCTGCCTTGAAATCTTTCATCATAATTTTCAGGAAAAAATTAAGAAAAAAATTTTTGACGAATTTAATTGAAATTTTTATACATTCTACTTAATCTCTCATTTGTGTGGTAAAATTTCTTAATAATTCTGCTTGATTTCATTAATTTTTTCAATAACCCTCACCCAAATATCAATGCTTGTGAAATATTTGATTAAGTAAGTGGTAAAAGCCACAACTAAATACACGTGATGTCTGACCGGATAATTCATAAATTCCATTATAGCGATTTTTCAAGCACATCTCATCCGGTGTAGACCTGACAAAGGAGGACCCTAAGATAGTTTTTGCCATTAAAATTTATTGTGGTATTAAGAAAAATTTGTCTTCAACTTAAATGACATTCTATCCGAAAAAAAACCCATATATTTTAGTCTTCAAAGTGAATGAATATTTCAAAACCAAAGGAAATTAAATTATGGAGCAATCATGCAGTTACCTTAATATCTATCCACCTAACTAATCTACTTAACCGAATAAAACAGAAACGCCCCGAGGGAAGGTAAAAGAAAATCCCTAATAGGGAATTAGGACAGGTTTATGAATTTACCTATACAATAACCAAAAAAATATGAAAATATTCCATTAGTTCAAAGCAGAATTCTGTTATTTATGCCAAAAGACAGGTAAATGAAAAGTTCTCGTCGGGCGTGTTGTTTACATTTGCAAGTCGGCTCACGCAAGATCGGACACATGCCATGTCAACACGGAACTAATATGCATTTATATAAGAAGGAGAGCAGACACTAGTGAGAAACTAATACAAAGCGCGGAGTGCAAAAAGGAAAGACCGATATAAACGTCTGAAACGGTTTTTTATCTGACGTCCTATTTGCATTGACATTATCATAGGTTATCGTGCAGAACTACCAGCGAGCTACAACACAATAAAAGGGAAGATGGTCCAAACAGGAATCATCGCAAAGGGCTGAGGGGAATGAATAAGTTTTCTCAGGAGGAATGTTTTGAATGGTAAATTGCCGATCGGTGGGCAAAGTTGTAAAACTGTTTGCGCTTTGATCGGTAAGTTTTGCACGCAATATATAAATTAGGGTCTTATTACTGTGTTTTCCCCTTTTGTGCATCAATTTGGAGACAGTCAATTGAAATTCACTGAAGAATATTCCCGATCTTTAAATGTCTCTAATTGGCTCTAACCTGCTGCTATTTTCGCTTTCACCTCTAAAAGCATTTGAGCTTACAAGTTTGAATACAAATGTCGAGATCGTTTTAGTTTTAGAAGGAATTTGATACTGTGTTGCTATTTTGGCTTTGGGAAGGGAACAAATGAAGTAACTTTAAAATGCACTTTAAAAATCAAGCCTCCCCAACGTTAGAAACTAAAACATTTTTGACACCCACCACCAACTATGCATTCATAAAAGTTGTCACAGAGATGTAAATCTTTCCGCTGTGTGCCCGTATTGTATCACTAAATAGGATATTTAGATCTGTTTATCTTTTGACAAAGAAATTACCTTTTTTTGTTATCAATACTGTAATAAATTCAAGGCACTAAGGGAAGTTTAAGGGCTTAATTTATTAATCTTAAATATCATCTCTGACTATCTTAACAATGAATCAAAGAATTAATATATATATATATATATATATATATATATATTATATATATATATATATATATATATATATATATATCTATATATATATATATATATATATATATATATATATAATCAAATAGTGTCAACATTATTTTTCCAATTTTTTGGTCTGTAAAGATAAATATTTGCAGAGCTTCCTCGTAATCCGATTCTAAGTTTGATCGTATGCCTAAATTAATAGTTATTAAGTTCCGTAATTTGCAAAAAATATTTTAAGTAACTCAATTGGTTCATATATTTAAGTTCAACATATATTTATGATTAAAGAAATGTTCATGACATAATGCCCCAATTTAATTTACCTTCTTTGATGAACTGTTTTTATATATCATTTCTACAATTATCATTGAAGTGAACCTATGTATATGCGACATCATTAAAAGATATATTTATAGCGAGATTGATTTATTCAGTTATTTATCTTCATTACCTTTCGAATTATAGAACATAACTGAGGTGTAACTGAAATACGTAGTAAAAAGGGAAAAATTAATTTAAGCTGTAACAAACAATAAATGTTTTATATAAAGATCAATACCCACCATGTGATATACTTCTTTCATTAGTGTCATTATCTGTATACTCTTTTGAATGTCTTTTATTATTCATACATCTAGAAGAGTTTCAAAATAATTACTGCGACTAAGTTTGAAAAGGATCAAAGATAGGCGATCAAAAATGACTATCATGTCTAACATATTTCGCTTTCGTAATTTGAAAGATAATATGCGATTATCATGTCGAACAAGTCGTTTTCGTAATTCAAAAGATTAACAGCTAACTATGTTTAACATTCCAAACCTCTCTAGGTATATCTAATTTCATTTTTCAACGCGACAGGCACATTATCTTTCGATATTTTTCTATTGATCATCTCGAAAATTTTTGGTTTCTTGTAACAGGAGCACTGCATAGAGCAATGGTTTCAACCGGTGGTCCGCGGATCACAGGTGGTCCGCGAGAGTCTCGGGAGTGGTCCGGCACCACATATAAAATAGTTACCAAATTAATGGGGACTTTAAAAACAATGTAAATTGAACTAGAGGGGCCGAATATATCCGATGAATGTCAGGTGTTAAATAAAAATTTCTTAAAAGTTTAACAATTATTTTATTATTACAATATGGCACAAAATAATTTTCATACCCTCGGATGGTCCCCCCCCCACCCCCCTCAAGTCCGTGGGGATGAAGGTAGTGGTTCGTACATGGTTTAATTTCTGGCTTAGTGGTCCTCAGACTTCTACGGGTTGGGAACCGCTAGTATAGGTGAACCAGCATCGACCCCTGGTGCCACATCATTTTAGACTGAGTATATCCAGACGGTATCCAGGGTCTCATACCTCTCTTCCATCCCTACAAACCCCACGGAAGGACTCTCGGGCCTACAGAGGTAAAGTGACCGTACCAGCCATAGAGACGAGGGCCTTCAGTGGCGCTTGTTAGGATTCTATCCGAGCACCCTCAGTATCGAATACTGACGCGTCAACTACTAGGTTACCCCAGGTTCCTATTTATCGAAAGATATTTTACGGAATTTTAAAAAAATTGGGTGAAAGAAACATTTAGAATTCTAAAGCATAATCATTTACACTAAAGCTATTCTGATTGTTTACTTTACACAACATCAGATATTCTTTTCTAGCAGTATTCTGCGTAGACTAGCTATAAGGATTTGCATGTGTAGAATTACATTTCGTCGGATATAGGGTCAAAGATATTTTCATAGAGTTTTCGTGAATAAAACTATTTATTTCTGATATACCGAATATTCGATCAAAAAATTTAGCAGCGCTAGCGACATCTTTTTAGATCGATTCTTCAGGTATTTAAATCATTAAATGTCAGAAGTAACACAGAAGAGTTTTATAGACAAAGACTGCGAAATTTAATACAAAATGTCTAAAGTCTGAAATTTTGTCCATTCATTTTTATTTTAGTTATACCCTTAAGAAACCAATAAAAGGATAAAAAAAAACAGACGTTTAGGACAAAAGCAAAAAATGTATTTTCCCCGAAAATAATATAGAATAATCCGCAGGAGATTTTCTTTCTATTACTGGGACATTTTTCTGTTGTTTAAATTACCATAACAAGTCGTGCAGAACTATTGGGGATTCATAATAAGACATTTAAGGATGTTCCTTCCCAAAATCGTCTTCCAAAAATGCTCCAAGTTCTGTTCACGAATGGAATAAGTCTCCGGGCAGAGATTTCCTGGAAGTTATGTTTAGAAGGATGCACGGATGTCGTTGTCACACAACACACTACGCTCGATCTTTATTACATGAATTCATGAAGAATGAAATGCTCGCAACTTTTTCCACAAGGGATGTTAGGTTGCATTCGGCTATAACTTTCGAAGTTTCGAAGTACGGACGCAGCTGGAAGTATTTATACAGTTAACTTAGAGACATCATTATTTAACTATGCGCAGATAGATATAGTATTTTCTATCCAGAACGCATCAAAATAAATACGAATGTGCTTGAAATTGGATTTTTGAACTTAGAGGTGTTGAAATGTAAACATTAACCAGATATTGTTTTGATACACAAAATGAAGAAAAAAAGAAAATATAGTAAAACTTCTCATTGGCGGCTAGACACGGTTCCGAAAAAAAGTGGCCGTTTTGAGGGGTGGCAGAGGAAAAGAGGTTTTCTTCTATAATATTGTCTCTATGGAGACTTCTGAACGAAATATGGTCGTTTAGAGAGGTGGCCGTCCAGAGAAGTTTCACTGTACATGCAATATACGAATGCTAATGTAATGAAGATTTATGATAAACTGTAAAATTATTTTTAAAGACACACCATTTCTTTACTTAAAAATACACGCGGAAGACAAATTATGAATGCATTTATTCTTCTGGTTTCTATTAAACCTAAGCATTGTTAAATGGGTGTATAAGAAATAATTTGTTTCATTGCAAAATACATATTCATTGCTCAAAAGTATTACAGTCATAATTTATTTATGATAAACGCTGAAACATCTCTTGAAGTAACTAGGCTGATAACCAGATTAGAAAATAAAAACCGATCCCAAGAAACAAGCATATGCATTTTAAAATTAAAACATTACGATCATATATATCTGTCTTTTGGCAGGACGGAATATGGAAATCAGTTTGTCAAAGAATTAAATTAACAGGTATTTACTTTGCTTATTAAAAGTTATATTGAAGTTAGTAACTAAAGTTCCGTTTATTAAGTAAAATAAAATTAGATGTTAATATTTATTTTAAATTTAATATGTATTTAACGAGTCAGTTCCTGCCTAATTAAATTTATCCAACACTGTTCATAATTGAATTTGCTAATGTTATTGTATTCAGCACAAGAACATTAATGAAACTTATCTATGTGACACTAATGATTAATTCCATATCATAGATTTCAGGAAAGGCAGATTGATACTTACTGTTGAAAATATATCCGTAAATTGAAAAACAGCGCTTGAGGGTGATACAACAATGTCAAATCGTCTAGCTTGAGTGATTGGCATAATTATTTTAAGATGCAAATAGTTTAGTGCGGCAGTTAATTGCAAACTAATGGAAAAATGTTAAGAGTCATTCATAATTCAGCAGTAGATAATATTAACCTAAATCAAAGGACATTATCACAAAATTTTTAATTTGGCATGAGCTATACCATCACTAATTTAAATCGTTTTAATCGAAATTTTCTCATACAATAAACAATTCTTCACATTTTCTCCTCTTAACTTTGAAAAGTATGTAATATTACATAATTTATTTATTTTCCCATTTTCTCGCCAATACAAAAAGTTTTGCCCCCGACACCTGCATACTTAATAAAATTCCGTAACACGATGAATATCTTAATACCGATCTACCTTGTATGGAGAAGAAAGAAACAGTTAAAAAAGCGCAAATAAAGAAACAGAAACAGTGAAAGTACCTAGTGACATAAAACGGCTCGAACGCTGAACTTTTTTACTCTTTTTTTGCCGCTCTATTTCCATTTAAATGACAAGTACGCCGTATAAAATACAAAGCGACATTTCATAACATAATTTAACGTAAAACGTCCCTATCAGAAACTTAAAAATACTTTCTGGAATATGTGAACTTTTACGAGCAGATTTTGTACAAAAAAATTTAAACAGAATTTTTTTTATTTTAAAATAATTTCAGTAAGACGTACATAATCCCTACAATGTCAGGTGCTTAGAAGCTTAATTAAGCAAGCGTATGGGCGATTGAACATGGCATAAAAAAGAATAAAAATAGGTTTTAAATAATCATCCATGGAACTAGGTAAAAATTGTATTTGAAAACAAAAAAAAATGCTAATATAACATAAACACACACGCACAATATATATGTATATATGTATATATATATATATATATATATATATATATATATATATATATATATATATATATATATATATATATATATATATATGTATATATATATATATATGTATATATATATATGTATATATATATATATATATGTATATATATATGTATACATGTATATATATATACATGTATATATATATATATATAAAATTTTTTCTGTGTATTTCTAAAATAGGACTAACTTAACATCAAAATGGGCTCTATTTCTCGGAATGAGGGAAAGACGTCTAAAAGTGCAATATACAGGTTGCTTTTGAGGAGATCTCTACACGTTAGCTTATGATAAAAGTGCTAGTAATGATGAGCCTTAATGTTTTATATACCTACGATTGCAGTAGAACAGTTATATGGCATACGAAATACAATTTCTTTGTCCTAAGTAGCAGCAGGTCTACTACATTTTTCCAATGCCAAAAGACTGAAAGATACTAAACCAACTGCAAATTTATTCATTGACACTCGACTTGAATATGCGTCTAAACATATGTATATATGCATTCAGCTGCCTTGATAAATACAGAATGAAGTCATGAGTTGAGGCCATTAACTTCTATATGTTTGATCTTAAAGCAATCTTAGATTTTTCGCCTCTAGCCATTTTGATGATTTCGAAAGAGGTGTACCATTATTGATCTTAACATTTTTCATAATATCTTTTAGTTCGTACATTATCATGTAAATATTAATCCATCATGTATATTAATCATGTGAGATGCAATTACTGTATGAAGCATATCTACGCACCGCCCAGCGAGGTCAATGAATGATATATAATGAATATAAAACGTGGACCATTGGTAACTACACGGTGACCAGCTTTTCTCCAAAATTAATAGTATTTTCAGAGGGTCTAGATTGGAACGTCAGTGGGTTTCTTCGATATAATAGACTCAACCTCTGAAACCTTCTTTTAATAGCTGCTGCCAGATACCATCATATTTGGGAATTTTTGTAATTACTGTGCAAAGTATTTCTGAAAAGAAAAGATAGTGTTTAACAATGGCCGGTAGGCCAAAAGGCTAGTCTTCAGCACCAAAGTCAGCGGGTTCGAGTTCCATGCGGTATATTTGGTTGTAGTGCTCCAAATCGGATTTAAACTGTATTTAGACCTCCCGTAACAAAAAATGACTATTTTCCTCCAAACAAACCAACTGAGAAATTTTTCTCAATCATAGGAGGGGTGACTGAAGAGTTGAGAAAGGTTTAATAAGAGTTTCGTCAAGAAATCTAACTTAAAATCTGTTAAGACAGGTAAAAAGAAATAAAGCAATTCCATATAAGAATTTTGTCATTTATCAGTATAGCGTGTCTATTCAAAGTAAAAACAAAAAGCAAATACCCCATGACTGCTGGGCACTTTGGAGATGTTAAACTTTGCCTTTGACTACTCCTCCTAGTATGTGAAAAAAGCAATTTTTTTCCCTCTGATGTTGTAGCAGCTAGAAAGTAAACTTACCAACAGCTAAAAGGTAATGCTTTCATGTTCTCCCACAAAATCTATCAGTTTTGCTCTACGAAAGTTCCTCGACAGTTAGTGAGAGGAATATACATAAGACATATATATATATATATATATATATTATTGTCGCGACCGAAATCGTGTCATGGAACCAATCATCCAGTAAGGATATGTTTATAGAAGCCTTCAGCATTATGTATTAGTGCGGGAAATATAATCCCATCGCAGAATAAACCCCAAAAGAAATGCCATATAAATATCATATACATCTATTATGAAATTACTGATTAATTTCTTTTTAACTTGATCAATAGATCTTGTCGCCAAATAATTATTATTTAAGGATTTAATTTGCTTAATTTCATTGAGCTAAAACTTTAACACCGATAGCAGTAGAAGAATACACCACGCTTTTTATGCCAATCAACTTTTTTTTTTTAATCTGTAGTACAGCTAGCAGCTGTAAGCGGACAAAGAGGTAACAATAAAAGTATAAAAAAATTGAATTTTAACTCCGAAGTCGGAAGCCTGTGTTTTTAAGATGTCAAGTTATATTCAGTGAATACGAATTGAATGCTACGGCTTTTTCAAAACGAATACTTTCGAAACTAGGCATCAGGTCACATTTTTCTTTCCGAGTTATGTTTTTTTAAAATATGTTATTACTTAACTTTTTATTATTGATTCAGAGCAGATCGTATCCTGTTTTTACTATTGAATAATCCAGGGATGTGCCAAACTTGTAACACCTGAAACACCAGAATTCAAAAGCTTTTCATTTAAGGTCTTTGGGTGAATAAGCGGTATTTCGCAACGAAAAGCTCTTTCGAAGAAGATTCGAAAACTCAGAGGAAATAGAATTTTTTTTCTTCGCTGAACCATGTTCGCCGAAATATGCAAAACGTTATCGAGTTTATCAAATCATTTCGTATTCTATCGTGCGTATAAAATTCCCAAGAATGTTCACGATGTGTGTCTCATGCTCTTGCTGGAGAAATTTGGAAAATTTCTTTCTTTTTTTTTAAATATATCTTTATATGATTGGACATAAACATGATTGTATCATTCTAGTTTTTCCAAACGAAAGTATTTCACGCTTCCTGATCATTCTAAGCATTAAACGCTTTTAAACTTAATTATTGAAAAGAATTTTTTTTTTCTCGCCATTTACTGTAACGAAAATCCATAGCTTACCAATTTCTTACCATTTATTCTGAACATAGGAAGTTTTCATTCATAGATTCCATAAAAATGTTCAATAAAAGCATTCGCATACTTATTTATAATTTCAAAAAAATTACTATAAATAGGAGACGTATAGAAATCGCATATTTTTAAAATTCCATAATGGAAATTTAATTGTTATCCAGTTTCGAACTAATAATCATAGTTCTTTATTAGTCGGTGGAGCATTAGGCATGATAGTCTCCACAGACAGTTTGCATATGAGAAGATCATTAAACTTTCTTATATAAACAGGGGATTAATCTTAAATTTCTTGCAGAATTTCGAAAGAATCAAATGGAAACGGTTACTTGACAGGGCTCGCTCACCATAGGGATGGAAGTGTAAACTTGTTCTGAAGTCAGCGCAAAGGAACCCATTCGAAAACGAAACAATCAAACAAAGCATCATAAGAGGGAAAAATAGAATCGAAGTTAGGGCTTCTTCGAATCGCAACTAAAAGCCTGTTCACATAGAATCCATCAGTGTCAACGTTACTAATATTGAAATATTTTTAACCAATCACAGACCTCCAAATGATGAGCCGCGAAATTCTTAAGGTCTGTTATTGGCTTAAAATATGTCAATACGAGGAACGCAGACGCTGACGGATTATATGCGAACAAGCCCTAAAGCCTAGTTCGCATTGCTTCCATAGCGGAGCGGAGCGTTAGTGTTACTATCATGGAAATATTTTTAACCAATCACAGACCTCCAAATGATGTGCCACGGAATTGTTAAGGTCTGTTATTGGCTTAAAATATGTCAATACGAGCAACGCTGACGCTTACGGATTCTATGTGAACAGGCCCTAAAGCCTGTTTCGCATTGCTTCCATAGCGGAGCGGAGCTTAAGCGTTAGGGCCTGTTCACATAGGAGTCCGTTGCGTAGCGTTAAGGAAAAGATGACGTTGAGACGAAAATAAACCAATCATAGGCGTTAAAAATTTCATTGCTAATCGTTTGCAGGCCTATGATTGGTTTATTTTCATCTCAACGTCATCTTTTCCTTAACGCAACGCAACGGACTCCTATGTGAACAGGCCCTTACTCTCACCGAAATATTTTTCACTAATCACAGACCTGTAAATAATGAGCCACGAAATTGTTAAGGTCTGTGATTGGCTTAATATATGTCAATACGCGTAACGCTGACGCTTTCGGATTCTATGTGAACAGGCCATAAATCTTTGTTCGCATTGCTTCCATAGCGGAGCGTCAGCGTTACTATTATCGAAATATTTTTAACCAATCAAAGACCTCTAATTGATGAGCCACGCAATATGTAAGGTCTGACATTGGTTAAAAATATTTATATGCGAGAAACGCTGACGTCACGCTCTGCTCCAGGTGCAATGTCAATAAGGCTATAAGGTTGGACGGTCCTGTCGTGTCTCCTCATAGAAATCAGTGCTGGTTCATCTACATTGTATTCCCGTAATAAAGAAGCTTACAAATACCGTGTCGTGGAGGTGCGGCTATCATCATCACAAGTGCCTGCCGCGGTGGGAAAAAAACAAAGCAGTGCAACTTTAAAAGTATGATGGGAATTTCCTTTGTCTCAGTATGACTAATGAAATAAGGAATATTTTTATTTTAAAAAGATGGAATTATGAAGAGGAGATTATGAAGAAGATTAAGGGATTAAAATAAGTTGATTAACGTGCTCCCTAATGGTTCAATAATTAATTTTTTCTGAAGAAAAAGAAATTTTTAAAAGTAGGAGAAAACTTAAAATGCAATTAAATACTTACTGTTTCATCTTAACAAATCAGAATATAGCGGGGAAGTGGTATATCAAAGGGAGAGTTTATATGCAAATGTTTTTCCAGGAAGGTTGTAACGATATAATAGAAAAAAATTTCAGGTAGTCTCTTCTAATGAAACTACCTCGGGTTATTAACGTAGGATTACTTATCGATGCTTACCTCTTTTGTATGTATATATGTATCTATATATATGTACGTATATATATATATATATATATATATATATATATATATATATATATATATATATATATATGTCAAATTTTTGACGCATCTTGGTACTTTTCTGTTTAACTTGCCCAAGCGATAGACTGGGTTTGGCGCGCTGCCAAAATTATAACTCGCGAGGACAGGCGGACGGACAGTTTTAGAGTCTGAAATTTTCCTTTCTGCAGGACCATTATGGAGGAACGTAATCCAACGTTAAAAGAAATAAGCAATCCGCGGGTTTGAGAATTAGTAATTGAATAAAAATTTTATTCTTCCAACCTTGTATCTCCTTTAAAATCATATCTTCCAGTTGGAGCACATAAAGTTCTAAGAAATTCTATTTCACGATTTATATTATTGAGTTTAATAAGTCTTCGCATTC
Organism: Dolomedes plantarius; assembly: GCA_907164885.2. NCBI lineage: Eukaryota > Metazoa > Arthropoda > Arachnida > Araneae > Dolomedidae > Dolomedes > Dolomedes plantarius. The sequence goes on from OU015498.1 coordinate 35,084,222, forward strand.
GAGATCATTTTGTGTTCATAGAGAGCTCCTCAGTCAGGTAATGAAGCGAATTAGTTCAAAACAAGTTGCTAAATTGAATTCCTATTCAGTATTTTAAGAAGCGTGTTACATTTCTTCCCCAAGTTTCATGTAATTAATGCTAAAACTGCTTAAACATTTCTATGTTGCCAAAAAGAGGGAATAAATTTTTGTGATTCTGTTCAAATAGCAAAATATTTTTGATAAAAATACTCGAATGCGTCGCTTTTGCCCGATTTGCATACAGAAAAGCATCCGGAGAGTTTTAAGGAACGTGATGACATTAATCCACATCTAAATTCTATTTGTGAGGCAATAAAACTAAATATAAACAACCTCTATCCACACCTGCACCTTATTAAAGGATAAATATAGAAGCAATAAACGGAATTTCTTGCCCACATTTTAAAACGCTAACCCTAAGGCACAGTCCTATTTCAAACTAGGAATCAGAACTTCTGCCGAAGTCGGCCGCCATATTTTACTCAGACATTTTCTTTCAATAAGTAGAAATTAGAGTAATTGTCAACAATTTTAAATGATAAAAACACGACGAAAAAGGACACCAACATGTAGATTTTGACCAAATACTTAAAGATAAAAAAAAAAATGTAAGATTGAAAAGTAGGGTGTTCTATTTCGTGCTGTCAGGGTTTAAACTTGTAACTGTCAGCCAGTATCAGGAATTGAACACTAGCTTTCTAACCTCGAGGCTTGTCTACAAACTGAATAATCCAGGTGATGGCAGGAATTCCGTTCCTTACAAACCAATGAATAAATTGGAATAAATATGTTATGTTTGTAAAACATTTATAAATGGAATTTGGCAGGAAGTAATAGGAAATTAATAGTCAATTATGTAAGTTTTCATGACTACACAATATTGATTGCCAAAACGGTTAAGTATTTCTTCCATATAATCAGGATATTCTTGCTGGAGCAAAAGCGAAAGTTAGAGAATTTTCTTTGTTTAATTACATATTAAATAATTGTTTTTCAGTCGGACTCTAACTGTGCAAGCCTCTAATGACATTCAACCACAACAATCATGATATTAAATTTCTTACAATCACGATACTAAATAATGAAATCACAGCTCGCTATACTGTTTGCGAAAAACAAACGGGGCTTAAGACCTTTTTGAAAATACGCATAGCAATAACAACTCAGCCTGCTGGGTATTTATTAATAACTTGCCCGTATTAAGATAAGGTTATATATTTATATATATATATATATATATATATATATATATATATATATATATATATACATTAGCATAAGTGTGTGAGCGAATGATGTTATAAATTAAATAAATTATACTTTCATCCTGAGACAACCTGTTTCTTGTATCTTTTACAACTGTCTACGAGAGGAATAAATTTAAACGAAGTCACAGCTAAGTCTTCATTAGTTTTGAAAGCAGGGACATTTTTGGGTGGAACGATTAAATTCTGTTACTTTAGAAAATGATAAACTTTCATTCACTCTAGATATTATGTATGGGAAACTCACTGACCCCTTTTTCACTACCCTGCTGATGAATATTCAAAAATAAAATTTAGGCCAAGGATGGCTGAGTTTTCTGTTGAGAATTTACACTTATAAATGTCACTTATAAATGGATTTATACACCATTTTGAAATTAATTAATGATTTAAGCAGATGCGCATGATAAATCTATCAGGATGAATCAGTCAGAATAAATAATCGAAAATAACTTTTAAATAAAAATAAATATTTTTTTTGTTTTTTTTGTTACGGAGTTCATTCATATTCTTTCAACAATATTGCCAGAGGGTTATTAAACTGTAAACTGATTGCTAAATTAAAAAAAAAACTCATTATAAATTATATGTTTGTTCCGGTTAAAAAGCAAGCTGAACATTTATGTCTTTAGAATAAACGTATATTAATACAAATTAAGTTATTTTCTCAACGGAACAGGTCAAGAGGGTATAAAAAGGTGTCAAGCTGATCTTAAGCCTTAAACATTGTTAGCAGTATGCAGTGGCCCAGTTAGCAAGAGGAGCGGGCTAGTGATCTGAAAATCAGTGGTTCGATGCTCGTCGCTCACAAATCCACTGCCATGTACACTAATAGCGGCCGGTGCACGTAAAATCTGTCATGGCTGCAATGTCCTCCAAGTTTTTAAATTTACCTCTGGAGGTGCGGGGTAAAGTGTTCCGTTCTCGTCACTTTACACGGTTCAAAATTACGGGACCGATGTTCTTCGAGGTCAAGTCAGACTTCAACCCTAGTGGTACCTCGCCTTAAAGTGAAGCTGCTTACTACCCTTCGCCAAGGACGTAGGATTTGAGGACCTAGGTCCTTTGGTCTTTCCTACACCAAGGGGATTGGAAACAACAGGTCAAGTGTTCTGGTCTCGTCATTTGACTCGGTTCAAAATTACTGGACTGGCCTTTGGCCAAGTCGGACTCCGACCCTTGTGGTGCCAGTCAAAAAAGGAGCCGTACCTTCATCGCCCATAGCCTTCGGGACTTGATCTGATGTTGCTGTCGATTAAGTGGCATAGGAACAACAACACATTGTTAGCAAAATAACTGTTGTCATCGGGAGGTGAAATTACCTTGATTCAATAGCTAAATTACGAGCAGCAAAAGACATACTTTGTCATTAAGAAATATTTTCCATATATGTCACCCCCTATTTGGAAGCGCATCCAATGTGAAAATAATTTCGTGTAAGAAAGGATATCTTTATTTTTCCTTAGAAATCTCAGTAGCTTAATAGCGAGAGACTATTGCGTCTTACCCTCATCTCTTGAAGATGCTTATATAGAGTATATTAATCTCCACCGAATTTACTAAATTAAACACATTGTAAAGTATAATTACGTAAAGGAAAATAGTTGAACAAATTTAACTTTTATATGCTGAAATACCTTACAACGTCTGCAGGTTTTGTGCTAATGAAAACCAAAACCCGCTGAATGTTACCTCATTTGATTTAATAAATTTTTATAGAGTGTTGATGTTTAGGCCATTAGAAACTGTGCTACCAGCATACATTCTTAGAAAAGACAACACGTGTACAAGTACGATTTGAAGAACCTAACTGTTTGCGAGAATTTTTATTCTTCTATTTGGTCAGAACAAGATTTGCAAAACAATTATTCATCATGTTCTTTTATGCTGCTGACTTTGAAGTCAGTTTGTTCAGAGATGGATTAGTCAGAGGCCTGCACAAAGATATTAAAGATAAAAGACAGGAAAAGATTAACAAATCAGACAGCGGAAGAAGGAACATAGGTGGTTGGGGTGATGATGTGTTGTTCTGAGTCGTCTTGGCCTGTTGAAGTGGGTCTAATGGAAATATTTGACCTTTTCCTATCTTTACTATTAAGACTATGGCGTAAGAGAGAGGAGAAGGTGGTGATATATTTTACCATGTCATCGTTTTCTGAATACAACGTTCAAAGTTCTAACGTTCAAAGTGTGTTTGAAAAACAAACTCTGATCGCTAATATCACAATTTGCCTTTGCTTGTAAAAAGCAAAAATTTGTGAGGGAGAACAGGTTGCCTGTTAGCATAACATAAAGACGATGCAATCTTTCGACAAGTAGAGGGGCGATTCGTATACCATGAATCAAGATTCAAAAATCTATCAAAGACTGGGTGAGAAACTTGTTCCTCGCAACGTTCTGAAGATAATTAAATATGGCGAAATGTTCTATAGTAATACTCCCTATCTATAACATTTATGAAGATAAGATGAAGTCCTTGACTCAATCGGTTGAAGGAAAGTAAATTTAAATGTGCAGATTTAGGACACGATTAAGCTGACAAATGGTCTTAAGTGAATTTTTTTAAAATGTGGTCGAATTCCATGCATTTGTCTTTTTTATTCGTTGGGTATCCTGTTTTTGGTTCATCAATCTCATGTTTCTATACTTCTTATCGTGTACTGAAGTCCAGAAAATAGGAAATGCAGTGTGCATTCAGTCCCGTGAATTTTGGATTTGGGTCACTCCTATTGTTATGACAGTTTTATTCGAAGTAAATATATTGATTTTAATCATGCATGCAATGCGTTTTTCAAATACTTAATTAGGTAAATTTTTATCACTTTTATTTCAAATTTATTTTGTTATTTATAAATGACTTCCTTTCCTTTTTTTCCATAGTTAATGGCCTTTGGAATTTTAAAATTTTTTAGTTTTTCTGTTAATGTATTTTTTAAAATAAATATCAAAAACACTTTTTTCTTCTTGCCTGATGTTGTACGGTGAGAAAAAATAAATGCAATTAAAGCAATTTATCTCTTGTTTTGAATAAATATGAGGAAAAAATCTCCCAAAATCCATAAACTGAGTAATTTATAATTCATGATAATGCCTTAGTTAAAATGAGAGGATTTAAGTAAGTACCTAATAGCTAAATATTCATTTATTCAAGATTCATTAATTTATCTCTTCCTTGAGGATTATACCTCAGAAAAAACATTTTCTTAACATTTAAATAAATTAATATTTTCCTTAAAGAAAAAAACATGTGCTTGTAAGTAGAATATGTAATACTTTAGCAAACATCTTTGTTTTTACGATCAATCATTAAGGAGATGTTTATTTTCTTTCGATAATATCTTTTCTCAATCATGAAGTTCCTCTAGACATTGATAGCTCTGTCAAGTTATCATTTATTAAAAGAATTTACAAGGAATACGTCATGGGATTGATAGAAGTGTATTGTAAAGTTATGTCTCTATTAAATGAAGTTATCACGACATGTTGTAGTGAGTCACTAGAACAGGTAGTTAAAAAGAAAATTCGGGAAATGGAAATGCACTTAAGTTGTAAAAACTTGATATAGAAGAACAAAGATGATTGTAAAAAATTCTAGCTTTTTGTTGTTATCTGTGTAATTACTTACTATGGGAAATGAAAATGCACTTAATTTGTAAAAACATAATAAAGAAGAACAAAGATGATTGAAAAATTCTCTAGACTTTTCTGTTATCTGTGTAATTAATTACTAATTGTTTAAGTAATATCATTTCGCATTTGTCAAAAAAAGTTTGATTTGACAGTAACTTACAGATGTTACCCACAATTCCTAATCTAATAGAAAGATAGCATAATTTCTTAAAATTGCTTACGAAGAAATAATTTTCAAACAAGCATGATGGGAATGAAAATTTACAGTATTATAAGGCTACCGAAATTACAAGCATAATAAAGTGTTCAGGTACATACGCTTAGGAACTGATTTTCTAAACCAAAAATATGTGTAATTGTAATATGTGTAGTTTTTTATACAAGTGTTTATTTAGTAAATTTTCTTCCCAAATTTGTTAATGTTAAATTCCTTTATCTGTATTACTCTTTTGAAAACATAGTACTTGTAATACTTTTAGAACGAATTCTCGATCTCTAACAGTTACCTGTTATCCTCATAAAATTATACAGGATGCTTATATATTGAAAATACATATTACTTTTTATGCATTACAGGAGATATTTCGTATTTAAGTAGCATTAAAAAAGGATCTCTTCAGTAAATTTCTTTGAATAGAAGTTCGTAGTATAGAGACCCTGATTTAAAGAATTTACCAGCTGTTTTAGCATGATCTTAATGTAAACCTGACTTCTATAAAAGATAGTAAAAGTTTTTTTTTGACCAAATTTTTTGCATTTTTATAAAATCAATGAATATATCTTCTGGAACATATTGAATTGTATTTCCAACGCCAAAATAATGTTAATAAGTTACTAATTACGCTTTTTTGTACGTTATTCAAAAATGCTTTCAAACCCAATTGTATTTTATTTGAACACAGTAAACTCTAATTTGTTATTAAATATTCCGGCTACAGAGCACTCCACAAAGTTCATCGGATTGAAATATAAGAAAAGCATCTTATTATCAGAAAATAGTGGATTCTTATTTCCACTAAAGGCGTCAAAAATTATCGATGTCCACCAGTAAAATAAGTCCTTGAATCTCCTTTAATTGAGATAGGAAACAACGGAATTTATTAGTCGGGTATCAATTACATGTCCAAACCATCTATCGATTTGACAAGCAATGTTTGGCTAATTAATTTCCAATTAAGTGATCTATGTGTGCTATTGATGAGAAACCCCTATCACAAAAGGAAGTAAGCTCCTTATGACGCCGCACTACATTCAACCTCTCAAGGTCATGCCAAAAGTGTAGCACTAGTGGACTGAACGTAATGACGTTTCTCAGCATGGACTTCAGTGTCATCCGCTGCCTTAATTGGCTCTCCTTGGACACCTTATGAAAGGTCATCCCACATTTGATTCAGCATAGCGGATCGGATCGGCAGATTAAAAAGTCACGTAACGGTCCCGTCGACAAGAAGCGGCCTTCGCTCCGTTAATTTCCGTATCTTCAAGGATGTTAACTCGCGAGAACCAGTTAGTTTCTTGGGGTTTTCTTTATTTTCCAGCGAGAATTCATTGAATAACTAATGTAGGTGGTTACTGAATGCTGTCGTTGGAAGATAGGAATTTTCATTTGGTTGAGGTTTCCGTGCAACCTTTATAGCTATTGCCTTGGTTTAAGCTTAAAGAAAAAAAATTCTAATGACATAAGGAAACGTTTAAAAATTTTTCTTTTGTAATGGCTTTTCTAATCGATGGCAGTTTTTTTAATTTAAAGCTGCCGTGCCATTATGCAAAGTCTGTTATATTTCTGAGTTTAGTGGGTTTAAGTGATAAAATATGCAGAGTAATGAAGTGATAATATAATGTGTTACATGATTCTAAATTTTTTAACCGTATATATATATGGTTCAAAAGTACCTTTGTATAAAAATATATATGCTTCTGGAATTGCGGAACTAATCTCATTGTTCTTTTGAACTTCATTCATAAATTTGTTATAGAAAAAAATAAATATGCTCTTATGAGAAAAACGAGATTTAATTTCCTCTCTACCAGTTCTTGTTGTACCTTTATATAAAAATATATGCTGCTGGAAATACGGAACTAATCTCATTGTTCTTTTGGACTTCATTCAGAAATTTGTTAGAGAAAAAAATAAATATGCATTTATGAGAAAAACGAGATTTTATTACCTCTGTACTAGTTCTTGTTGTACCTTTATATAAAAATATATGCTGCTGGGAATACGGAACTAATCTCACCGTTCCTTTCAACTTCATTCATAAATTTGTAATAGAAAATAAATATGCTCTTATGAGAAAAACGAGATTTAGTTTCCTCTCTACCAGTTCTTGTTGTACCTTTATATAAAAATATATGCTGCTGGGAATACGGAACTAATCTCATTGTTCTTTTGAACTTCATTCATAAATTTGTTACAGAAAAAAAATATGCACTTATGAGAAAAACGAGATTTCATTACCTCTTCTACCAGT
>OU015498.1:35092108-35143935 GCA_907164885.2 Dolomedes plantarius
GAGCACCTTATCGGCGAACCAACATCGCCTCTTAGTGCCACAATTTAAACCGATCACCCTTGAGAATGTCATCTTAGATGCTCGTATCAATATAGTGTTGTTTTGTTTTTTCTTCCACGGGGCAGGCTCATAGTCTGTCAACATTCGCTCATATAAAACCACGAAAAGTTGTTGGTTTTTCCTAACAGGAGCACCGTATTGGCGAACCAACATCGCCTCCTAGTGTCACCTCAATTTAAACTGATCACCCTTAAGAAGGGCAACATTGCCTGTCGACATTCGCTCATTGAAAAACGCGAAAAGTTGTTGGTTTCTCGTAACAGGAGCACCATATTGGCGAACCAACATCTCCTCCTAGTGTCACCTCAATTTAGACTGATCACCATTAAGAATGGCAACATTGTCTGTCTACATTCGCTCATTGAAAAACGTGAAAAGTTTTTGGTTTCTTGTAACAGGAGCACCGTATTGGCGAACCAACATCTCCTGCTAGTGTCACCTCAATTTAGACAGATCATTCAGTCTAAATTGAGGTGAATTATCACCCTTAAGAATGACAACATTGTCTGTCGACATTCGCTCATTGAAAAACGCGAAAAGTTGTTGGTTTCTCGTAACAGGAGCACCATATTGGCGAACCAACATCTCCTCCTAGTGTCACCTCAATTTAGACTGATCACCATTAAGAATGGCAACATTGTCTGTTTACATTATCTCATTGAAAAACGTGAAAAGTTTTTGGTTTCTTGTAACAGGAGCACCGTATTGGCGAACCAACATCTCCTGCTAGTGTCACCTGAATTTAGACAGATCATTCAGTCTAAATTGAGGTGAATTATCACCCTTAAGAATGACAACATTGTCTGTCGACATTCGCTCATTGAAAAACGCGAAAAGTTGTTGGTTTCTCGTAACAGGAGCACCATATTGGCGAACCAACATCTCCTCCTAGTGTCACCTCAATTTAGACTGATCACCATTAAGAATGGCAACATTGTCTGTTTACATTCGCTCATTGAAAAACGTGAAAAGTTTTTGGTTTCTTGTAACAGGAGCACCGTATTGGCGAACTAACATCTCCTCCTAGTGTCACCTCAATTTAGACAGATCATTCAGTCTAAATTGAGGTGAATTATCACCCTTAAGAATGGCAACATTGTCTGTCGACATTCGCTCATTGTAAAACGCGAAAAGTTGTTGGGTTCTCGTAACAGGAGCACCGTATTGGCGAATCAACATCACCTCCTAGTGTCACCTCAATTTAGACTGATTACCCTTAAGAATGGCAACATAGGGGCTCGTACTCTCCTCCTACCCCTACATAATCCTCGAGAAGGGGGGACTTTCCGGCCTACAGATATAAAATGCTCATACCGGGTGTAGACGTGATTACATTCAATTTAGAGGTCTATATGATAATTGAATAAACTTACAAGGTGTTATTAACATAAAACTGAATATCACCCATTTTCTCCACACCAGGTAATCAATCACATCTGTCAAAAGCACCGCTCTATTTTATTACCAAATGAATTCGCCACTGCACGTACGTCTCTTCCACCGTCTTCCAACTCTTTATCTCGCATTTTTTTGCGGAGGATTCGCCGACTCCATTGTCCACCTCGGTTTATCTCTCCAAAATCGCATCACTCGCAGGCAATTACCGCGTGGTCAGGAAAACAGCCAACCCGTTTTCGTGTGAAATGTAGCCGTTTATTTTTCCTAGTTTCTACTTTGAGAATTCAACACCTGAGGTTGCTTCGCGCCGTCGGAACCTGTTCCGCCGTTATGTAGGTCAGTACATGCAGATGCCTACCCGAGGGTAGAATCTCGCGAATGCACGTTAAAAGCGGAGTTTTTGGGGCCTACGCAAGATGTAGGCTACGCGGTTTTGTGTCCGGCTGTAAGGATTTCTTTTCTCTTTTTTTTTCTTCTTCTTAGCTTGTTTTTAAGCGACAGGGTCACATGAGGTAGCTGTTAGAAGTGAAGGCATTTAACTGAGGGAAAAAAATATGTGGTCAAGAATGTGAAGTATAACAGGACGTTCGTGCAAGGGATGTAACCAGAACTAAAATCAAGAACTGATTGGTGCTACTAAAGTGTTTCACAAATATTTGATCATCTATCATTTTGAATTACGCTCTTAGAGACATGCACACATATTTATTTTTAAGAATACATGCTTGTTTATTGCTTTTAAAATCAATTTTAACACGGCTGCCGTTATTTTGACGGTTTTGGACATACTATTGAGCGCTGTGTCTGTATTTATGTCCTCAAGCTTCTGCAATTTTATAACTTTTTTCTAATTTTACGCAAACTAGGCACACATATTTACAAAATTACATTCGATAGTAAAGAGTGGGAGAAAATGTGTTGTATACCCAAGACTGAAAGCCGTCAATTTGAAGGCAATATAGAAAACAGGCAGAAATCTTTAAAAGAAAATACCGGAAAAATGTTAGTTGATTTTCGTCTCTTCCATCTTTTGTAAATGGCAGAAATATTGGCTCTTCGGAAATATTGGTGTTGAAAAATCAGGACTGCACAAACCATGCATATATTTTTACGGATAAACTATACCAGGTTGTCAGCTCGGCATACCTGCATAAAAATATATCTATATATATATACTAATTTATTATATATTGGTATGAAATATCTCAAAATTTAAAGTTTTTAACCATTTAAAAAACATTAAATATTTTAAATTCTTGATTTTATTTTTAACCTTCAAAATGACTGCGTTCAGTCTTTTTAGTATGAAAAACAAATTCTCGTCTTTAATGTTAATGTCTTACAAAGTTTTATCTAATTTTACAACTAATTATAATTAGCCAAACCACCCAAAGACGTAAATTTATATAAATTAACATTTTTGTTCCTTTGTACGTTTTAAATATTTAAAAAAATGCTGAAAATCCTAAAAACGTCCGTGTGATGATTATGAGAAAATTAAAATTGACATAAACGCTTCAATCAGAAAATTAAATGTTCTTTGTATTGATGAATTCAGTTTGTAATTTATTTAAAGAACAACCATTTTTTACCCTAACTTTTGAATAGGAAGACAGATTTAAAAAGCCCTTAGAGACACATCAGTAAGTGCTTTGGAAAAATGCGTTTACTTTAGACATTGGTAGATAATAAGGATACTCAGAATTTTCGTAGTAGAATTAATCTAAAGATGTTTCAGGAGTTGTGAATAACTTAAAATTACCTGTGATAATTTTTAAAAAGAAAAATAGAGTTTATAAATAATAGTTAGTGATTGTTTAAACAAAGTATTCTGACAGAACAAAGTTATTAAGAATTATTTTCAAATATAAAAGAATAGCGCATATGCTTGTAAAAAAAGCAATTTGGCTAACAACAAAATATAAATATGAACAGAATCCCATAAAAATCAAATTATTGTTTTCAAAAAATAATATTTGTGTTGCTCTTTGAAAGCGTTAGCGGCTTTTGTGGAATTCCCAACCCTAGATCAATCTTGATAGATTGCGATAGTAAGCAAACTGACAAATAATTAAAAATAAGAGTAACATTTCAGGGGAACAAATAACCATTTTTAGACAGATTTCGAAATTTCTCCCTAATTATTTGTGTTATGTTCGATCAAGAGTAAATCACTAACAGCGTGGACTATTAAAAATATTTATGCTGATAATTTAAGCTAGACTTTTAAACCCTTAATAATAAACTTCAGGGAAGTAAAAGAACAGGAATATTATATACTTTAGAAACACTAAGGTACTTTATTTTTTTACTGATAATATCTTAATAATGTCATGTATTTACTGTTTCCAGAACTAATTTTTATAGGTCATAACATATGAAAATTTTGTATAATTAAATGTTTCATTTTATTTGAAAGAAGGGATAAATTATATGTATGGTTCTAAGATATTTTAGAGGATATATTTTTTTTTTAAACTGAAAGGATGTACATACTTAAGTTTCCGACGTCTAGTAATAAACTGAAAGAATCTTACTTAAAAAATTCAATTTCCTTTTCTTAAACAAACAGGATTTAAAAAATAAGAATTTTTCTTTACCTTGATGACAAGTTTTTTTAAAAGTCTTTTACGTTAAAAAACCGGTAATACCGCTCTAATTTTTAAAGCACTTAAGTAAAAAAAAAAACAGCATACTTAGATATATATCCCTATCATTACTGACATGCTATACTCTGTAACATAATTTATCTAATCATAAAATTGTTCAATAATCTCCCAAACACCGTTAATTCGCCTTTATGACCTTTTAATCCGATCAAAAGGCAAGTATCACAAACTGCCAGACTTGTCTCCGACGGCAAGCCATTAAGATTTGCTGAAGCATGATCCCAGACGGCAACAGCTTGTGCCGTGCCACGTTCTTCAAATCGAAATCTGTTGAAATTTTAATCAAGAAAGTTCCGTATTTGATGAGTTTTTTTCTTAAATCCATTCCTCCTGTATTCTGTTCTACACCATTCTAGCGAAGTATCACGTGTATTGTATTTATTTCTATGCATACAAAGCTCTTAATATTATTTATTTATCAGTTTGACTAAGCAGCTTCACTAATTAGGTGCTTCATATAAATTTTTCTGAAAAGGGAACTTTAAACTGAAATTTCATGTTTGTTAAACTTTTTCTTTTCACAGTTCTTCCTCGTTACATTTCTTTAGAGTATTCAAAAAGCACTTTTAGAAGCACAATATTTTAAATTTTATTTTATTAAACACATTTTAAAAAGTCAATTTTTAAAAAAGATGTAGTAACACAGCAAATCCGACATACAATAGTCTCTTACACACAATTTTGGAAATCATTAGATACCTATAAAATCAAAGAGATATCACAAATAGCTCTGATATTTCAATCCTTTAATTTCAGTTGTACTTGCTATATGATTTCTATGTTGAATGATATTAATTTAGTTATAAAGGAGAAACCAATCACGTATTATGAATATTTCATATTTAATGATTAGTATTACAGGGACGTTTTTAATTTTTTATAACAATAAAACAATAGAATTTTTACTTTAATATTAACCATCCGTACTGGATAAATATCACTAAATATGTTTTCATATAAATTTGCACCATTTTCTGCGAAATAAAGATTGTTGTAATAGGAGTTAAATTATATTTAGATAAAAGGGTAATGGTTAACGTTTCCTGCACTTTCTAAAAATCTACGTTTCTAGCCACAAGTTTCTATGTAAATGACCTACTATACTAATTTTAAAGTAATTTTTATAGAAATTGCATAATACTGGACAATTTACAAAATAAAATTTTCCTGTCACCTAGCTTCTGATTCGAACCTAGAATGTTACACATTGTTACCGACTGTTTTGCTAATTATTCATCTATCTGAATGAATTCATTGTTACATTATTGATAAAGAATAGTTTCACACCCATATATATATATATATATATATATATATATATATATATATATATATATATATATATATATATATATATATATATAAGTATATATATATACAGTGGAATCTCGATCTATCGTTTTTCAAGGGACCGATTGAAATGAACGATAAATGCGGGAAAACGGTAGATGCGGAAACATAACAAAGCAATATGATCGTTGGGACTGGATAAAATGAACGACACATACGGAAAACGATGGATCACATCATATATATATATATATATATATATATATATATATATATATATATATATATATATATATATATATATATATACATACCTGATTCAGATTTATACACCTATAAATGAATATTATAACTTGCATCATTTGTAGCATTAATAATGTACTTTTCATTGCACAAATGCATCTCTCCCAAAGAATATGACCTTACTTCTGTAATTTCGTAACTGTACTCAACCATATCATTAAAAGTTAAACAACAGGAGAGGAGACCATTTAAGGTTTACGAAAGGGCAACATTGTGTACAAAGTCAACAAACATTCTGACCGCCGAAACACGTTCCTTTTCATCCGTGTAATGATAATGGTTTAAAAGCTGGAAATTAATCTTAATTAACTGTAAAAACAATGAAAAATGATAGTTTCACATACGAGAACTTTTACTTTCCGTCACCCCAATTTACTCGGTATAATAGACATGTCTAACCTTATTAATTTCTCAAATCTTACTTCATTACCCGTTGCCAAATATTTACATTCACTTAACGCTCTGAAGTGAAATAAGAACAGAGGTTCTAAATCATTGTGATTCGAAATCAGTTTGCATCGCTTTGTTAACCGAATTAAAATGCCAACCGTTAACCTTCGCGTGGGTTAAAAATGCGATCTGGTAACTGTAACCGTTAAACAATAGCATTCCATTGAAGGTTACGATGAATTAGCGTCCACGTTCTCCTCAAGAACTCCGAAACATTATCCTTTTATAACCTCGTGGTGTTAATAGTTTAAATCGTGATCGAGAACAAACATAATAATGTCCCGTAAGTATATGTAACCTCTCGTTCTGAGATGTGGTCGGAATAGATCAGTGAAATAAGTATATTGCATACATCGCATGACCGAAAAACTTTTTCTTTCTTTTTAGGGATAGAATCTTAATCTTACAAATGTCTTCATTAATATAATTAGATGTTAGGAACATTGCGTGCTTTGCAGTAGATCCTTCAGAATGTAAAGGACATTTGCATGTTCAATGCATAAGTATATCCCAGTAAACAACTACCAAGAATTGGGCAGACGGGAAACGGCAAATACGTCTAAAGATCAATACGTAAAATGCAGGCCAGATAACGATCTTATTTGGGTAATTTTCGTGGTAAAGTATGCCTCATAGGCATTACAGGCAGAGAGGGCAGTAGGTAATCTGCCACATTTGAATACACAGTCATTTACTCCAAAATGGATTGTATATCACTGCAAGAGGTGGGAAACCTAATCATTGTCATATGTTCCTGGATTGTAGATTCTTAATTAGAGCCTTTTTTGAGGCTGGAAAAGGCAGTTGTCCTTCAACGTACTCCAGCTTACTGTGGAATTCCTTCATCGAAGCGGTCGATAAACTACCTGGAGAGGACATGTAGATCCTAGAGCCATGAAGAGGAGAAGATCGCTTATCATACCATCTGCTTCAATAATAAATTGCAAATTACATACTGGGCACAAAATCGGTCACTTAGCCTGTATCTTGGAATCACTTTTTTTCTACCTGGCTACCCAAAGAATGTGGCTGTGGCAAAATTTAGTCTTACCGCGGGTCATGATGCCTGACTTCCCACCTTCATCGTCTTGGAATTGTAAATAGACGACGGATCTGCTTCCTTTGAACACTGAGCACGTCATTTCTTGTGCAACGTTCCCGTACTTGGGCAAGAGTCTTTGTAGAAATAAGTGTGAGGGGAGGGACCACTACTCTTAGCTATTTTTGTTTTACCTTTGTGGTTATAATTATGCTTCAATTTTTTGTGTGTTTTTCTACGTTACACTTCGATATGAATTTCACATCCAAGTTCCAATAATTATACATAAATTGGATTTTTAATGGAAATTAATAAGAATATTTGTTTAATCTAAAATATGAAAGGATTATGTAATAGAAATACCAGCAGATATATCTTTTAATGCGGCAGACATTGTAATGGAAGCACGCAATGTGAGAACAAACATGAAGGGACCTTAGAAGAACATCCCTAACTAAGCCGGAAATCAAACTTGAGTCCATGCAGTAGAAGCTTAAGTCTTTGAATACCATACGCAGAAGGTGGTTATAAGATAAATTGTAAAAACATAAACTGATAACTCTCATTGAGAACTTTTTATATCCTGACTCGTGAGGGAAATCTGTATTAATATTATAACAACATATTTTTTCCTACAATTATTTAGGATTTGTCGCAAGTGATGTCACAAACAGAATGAAATCAAATGTGTAGATAGTAACACATTTCAATATTTATGAATGGAATTAGTTTTTACCGTGATTTTTCACATTGGTATCTGAATTATGAATGAAATTTCTTGTCGCAACTCTTCTGAGAGTGAGAAATCATTTTTAATTAATTTATATCCTTGCTCATGAAAAAAAAATAAATATATCTCAGTACAATAAAGGTCATAATCTCAGAATTCAAAGCTAAAAGCTACACTTAGTTACCGAGGGTTTCGTAAAATCTTACTATATCAAGTTATCAGGCCAACAGATTTTACCGTTCCCTTTGAATTTCACCAAAATGGAATTCAAAATGAATACTAGATTTTATTTTCAAAATCGATGATAATTTAAATATGTGTTTTATATCAATTGCAAAGGGTAATTTACAAGGTCAGTTAGTCTTACGATTTTGTTAAGCGTCGTACATATTCAGAATAAAGATAAGGCAGGTTTAATATGAATATACTTAACAAAATCATTTCATGCGATGCGATGTTTACAAATAAGTGACTAGAAAATACATAAATATTTATAGGTATTCCATTTTCTTTATTTTACCCTTAATATTTAATTTCACTCTTTTTTGGTCTGTTTAAAAGATCATTTTCCTTGACAAACATCATTTTAGACGTAAAGTGTCACGCATGTGTCAGAAATCTGTCTACGCTGCTGTCAAACTCAGCGATGCAAAGAGGAACTGTAAAAAAGTGATCTCACTCTACTTGTTTGACAGTATTTTAAATAGTTTATTAAAATTTTACTTTTGCAATAATGAAATTTTTTTTTATAAGAAGAAAAACGAGAAATTTTTTACTTTAGTAGTCGTGATCGCAACAAGTCTAATTTTTGTACAAAAACTGAATTTCTAGCTTCAAAATTAAAAAAATTAAAGTCAACTTTTGTTTAGACATTAGTCTTAAGCTTTCATGATTTAATTTTGCATTTTAATCTATATAATATTTCTGTTCTAAGTATTAATATTAGTTCTTAGAGACACTTACAAAAATTGTATTTATTTAAATTTATTTAAAATCTGTATTTATTAATTAATAAATAACAACAAGTTAACTATATTTTATATTTATATATATATATATTTGATAAATTTTTTTGAAATGCCATTTCCATTTCTAAAATTATTCAACTAGATTTCCTAACTTAGACTGATAAAATAACAAAAGTGTTAAAATATATTTTCTCAATTAATTTCAAAACATTGACCAAACAATATGAATTTTATTATTCTGTTTTTGACTTAACTACGCAATGTTCCCCAGACTTTAAACAGACTTTATATAAAAGTCTGTTTAAATTATCTTTTTAACGCAGTAATTATTTATGCATTCAATTTACCTCACTTTTGGTTAAAATATTGCCTTTAAGTTAATGTATAATTCATACTTTTACTACTTCATGCAGTTGCTTTAGTGGCTCTAAATTCAATTAGTATTAATATATGCAACTATGAATATGTGTTAAAAATTGTACGTCACGCTTAAATAGATTACAAAAGATTTTGTCAAGTATTTTGTAGTTTTTACTCTAACGTCAATTAATTTTTTGTCACTTAAGATTTACTTATAGGTAAAAGAAATATCTAATATCATTATACTTTTATTTTTTAATTTAATTCTTTAGCATTAATAGGGCATTTTCATTTTTATGTTAAAAAGTGCTGCTTTTCAAATAATTTTTCTACAAGTCAATCATCGTTTTCTTTTATAAGACTAAGTTCTGGGCGTCTTTTTTTAATGATAATTAATTTTCGAATTTGCATGACAAGAAAAAGTAAAATATCCAAAATATTCCCAATATATCCAATATATTTCCATATTGAGCTTTTTTTCTAAATCTTATGAAAATGCAAAGAATTAAATAACAGTTAATATTTTGACTTCTTTCCTTTCTATTTGTAAAAATGAGCTATTGAAAAACATACATGCATGCATAGTTCATATTATAAAAAACTATCATAGCATTAAATCCTTTTGTGCTAGGTATTTTACTCTAGTTCTCTTTTACTTTCGTCTGAAAATTACTTAATTACTTTCATTAATGCTAGTTTTTAAAAACATGTTTTTTATATTCATGAAAATAAAAAAATGACACCATTGATATTAAAAAATGAAGACTCTTTCTTTTAGCACCTTAAAATGATGAAGTTTTTTCTTCGGTAAGATCAAATAAGAAGACAGAATTATAACGTACTGAAATACATCTCTTTGCATTAACATCTTATGCCAGTTAACGTTCTAACAGACTAAGTGATTCCTTATTCAGGAGATATGTTCCTACTTTTGTTGTCAAATATTTCCTTTTTATTTAAGTACGCTAAATTTAAAAAAATCATAGTAATCTCTTGTATTTGACCTTGCGTTCAGATATAATTCTTTTGACTCTCTAATTCCTGCTACTATTTCCATCTATGTATCTGAAACACTGATAATGAAATAAATGATAGAAAATAATGTATAAAGTAAAATTTTTATTGGCAAACAACATATATTAATTTCAAAAGTAATGATATCCAGAAAGTGCTTAATTTGTTAAAATCAAATTCCTTTAGACAATTAAAGGAATGTAATTTATGTACCCTCGTATTGAAAAATACCGTTAATGAAAACCGAATTAAAACCCTGGCATACATAGTTCTAACATACAGTTGTATAAGAAACCCTTATCATTATAGTTATGTTCCACGCATTTTTTCATATTTTTGCTCAGTTTAAGAAGATAAAAATTTTCAGTGACAGTTAAAAACATAAAAACATTAATTATTTTCTTAAATTTTAGTGTTCTTTGATATTCATCGTTATAGAAGGATTTTAGCCAAAATTCTTCTAAAATCCCTTAATTAATAAAATTTAAATATCAGAGTAATCAATTTTTCTTCTCATGAAGCAGTCGTTCATTTTAAAATATGTATGTAATATCTGTGGATGAACAGAGTTCATCCTTATTATAGAAGAGTTATTTATTAAGAAGATGCGATATTTTATACTGTACTTAATGTTAATGCTGTATTTATTAATGCTGTTGTTAATGCAAGCCTTAATAATGAATCAGTTACGATGGCTATATTAAAACAACTTTCTTTCTATGTTATAGTTTGTGATACTTTAATGCACGTTAAATAAATTAATTATAGGTCAGAATATTTAAGTTAGCATGGATGGCAACGCTACTCATTTATGACAACTGCGCTTCTATGTGTTCGGCTGATTTGGGTTTCGTATTTAAAAGCAACAGCGGGTTTTGGTTACTGAGTCCGTAATCAAGGATTTTTTTGTTCATAGGGGGCATACTAAGGAGTTAGCCGACTTATCAGCCTATGAAAATCCCATTTATCGTACTTTTCATTTATTTTCAGATTTGGTTTTTGTTTTAGCAGGAAGCGTACTAGTTTGAAATTTTATGTTTTCTTAATGTACACGATTACAGGTTTAATGATTTGCGGTGACCGATATGATAAAACAAATACGTGTGACTAGAAGTTTGAACTAGCGTTTGGATATTCCTCTTTGATATAAAAAAACATACAATATTTAGACACCAAACTATTTATTTGATGTATTTCATTTGACCAGACTGTATTTCTAATTAATATACTAAAAAATAAGTAATTTAATTTTTTTAAATATAATAAAACCAGATGATCCCATTTATCGCACTTTTCATTTATTTTCAGATTTGGTTTTTGTTTTAGCAGGAAGCATACTAGTTTGAAATTTTATGTTTTTTTAATGTACACGATTACAGGTTCAATGATTTGCGGTGACTGATATGATAAAACAAATACGTGTGGCTAGAAGTTTGAACTAGCGTTTGGATATTCCTCTTTGATATAAAAAACATACAATATTTAGACACCAAACTATTTATTTGATGTATTTCATTTGACCAGACTGTATTTCTAATTAATATACTAAAAAATAAGTAATTTAATTTTTTTAAATATAATAAAACCAGATGATCCCATTTATCGCACTTTTCATTTATTTTCAGATTTGGTTTTTGTTTTAGCAGGAAGCGTACTAGTTTGAAATTTTATGTTTTTTTAATGTACACGATTACAGGTTCAATGATTTGCGGTGACTGATATGATAAAACAAATACGTGTGGCTAGAAGTTTGAACTAGCGTTTGGATATTCCTCTTTGATATAAAAAACATACAATATTTAGACACCAAACTATTTATTTGATGTATTTCATTTGACCAGACTGTATTTCTAATTAATATACTAAAAAATAAGTAATTTAATTTTTTTAAATATAATAAAACCAGATGATCCCATTTATCGCACTTTTCATTTATTTTCAGATTTGGTTTTTGTTTTAGCAGGAAGCGTACTAGTTTGAAATTTTATGTTTTCTTAATGTACACGATTACAGGTTTAATGATTTGCGGTGACTGATATGATAAAACAAATACGTGTGACTAGAAGTTTGAACTAGCGTTTGGATATTCCTCTTTGATATAAAAAACATACAATATTTAGACACCAAACTATTTATTTGATGTATTTCATTTGACCAGACTGTATTTCTAATTAATATACTAAAAAATAAGTAATTTAATTTTTTTAAATATAATAAAACCAGATGACTTGGAATTAAAACTCTGATGCAAAAGTATTTTTTTAAACCATTTTATTTTATCATTTAAAACATTTATTTTATCATGCGTTTTACATTTTAAGTCTTTAAAACTGAATATTTTATTCAGCAATACTTTGCTATGACTTTGAGCTCCAAGTCATGAAGAAAAAAGGAAGCAGCACGGCCTTTGTCTACACGCAAAATACATTAAAAAAAAAGGATCAGAGAGTTTTCCCTCACTAGTCTAAACGTAAAAATAAAATTCCACACTGAAAAGAAAAAAAAAAGTATAAAAAGTGAAAAACTGGATCAGAGTTGTATTGCGACATCGCAGTTTCGTCATGCACGGTCAACTTTTATTTCTCGCTTAAGCGAATGCTTCTCATAAATCAGAACCGAAATTTGGCGATGTTTTCTTTCAGCCAAGTGCTTCTTTTCATCCATGAAACGGCAGAGAAAATTGGCGATCCATGTTCTGGCTCATCTGATATTATTAAGTAGCATCGTTAGGGAAACTCTTTGCGTTACCTATAATCTTTCATTTCAGTTTAACATGAATCATAGACATAAAAAATCTCCTTTAAACGCGCAGAAAGTTTAATAAATATAAATGCCTTAAGTAACTGAATACGAATATCTGATATTGCTTGGTATAAATATAAAAATACCTGAAAATAAATGAATAGTGTTCCACAGAAAGGATAAAACTCTAAATTTTCTGGAAAGGATATTAAAAATAAAAGTCTCTGGAAGCAGGAACTGTAAGAAAAATGTTTCGTTAAATTATGGGTTTATTTAGCCATCTCTATATGTAAGTGATTTTTCAAAAAGTTGATATTTATTTTAAATATTAATATAAGCTGATGGCAGAGGGAATATAATCTCACTAAAGCTTACAGTTACTATTCTTTGATCTGTCTGCAATAAATGAATAATGTAATTGTACAATTGTTTTAAAAGTAAGAAGCAATGAGAAAAACTTATAGAATATGCTCGATTCATCAAATAAATGAATCATAGGACTTTCTTTTGGGAGACATTATACATAAAATGTTTATATCATATCATCATATAGGATTTCATACATTTGATAAAAATTGCAAAATAAAACACTTATAAGAAATCCGTTAGCTAACATCAAAATGATTAACAAAATATACAAATATATTTTACACGAGCTTCTGGCTTTTGGGATAATTTCCTAGTGCAGCTTCTAGATTGCATTTTATTTATTTTACATCACTTTCACACATAACCCTAGATATTTTATCCTATGTATGAAATCTATTTATCGTTGGGACTTATATTTTATGTTCGTTCATTTTATGCATTCATTTATTTCGATTTCAACTTTATGTCACTGTGTACCATGTCAAATTATCTGTGCCAACTGGTCTCCTGCGTTGGAAATAAAATATTACACCAGTGGAAAGCTAAGCTGATTAGAAATATATTAATTTGAAACAAGCTTAGGAAAAATTGAATATAATAAAAATATGAAATACATAAAGTATAAAACACCACATTCATTATATAATCGATAAAAATATTAAACATGTTTACAATTTGAATTTTGAGCTGAAAGGAAAGTGGGTGGAATCACGCCGCTGAGGTAATTCCGATAGAAGAAGATTTCCCTCGATATGCAAAGACCCAGTAGCGAGTCTTCTAGTACCCTTATAACTGTGACTGTAGTATAATATTTGATACCGCAAAACTAATGCTAAATCTTAAACTGGCGACGTCTTGAAGGTACAATGTTATTATTTTCTGTATCCTAATTTATCTTTAAAAGCTCACTTTCTTAACAGGCAAATTCTTCTGCCCAACGTTCTTCAATAAACCTTGCCTTCTGCTTTCGGAAAGGGAAGAAAATAAATCAAAGATTTTAGTTAGGAAAAACATTGAAAATGCGACTTAAAGGAGACGACGGTGAGCCGTAATGTGTGGGAAATTTTCTCATCCAATGTTGGGGGAGATGAGAATGCAGACTGATTTAAGAAGATATTGCCGAAGCCCTTCTAAACAAAGCCAGTCAAGTCAGAAAGGGAAAAGAACCAATGAATAGAGAAAAACTTGTGCTCGGGGTATGAGGAATAGGGAAGTAGCTGGAGTTAATCAAATTCTACGTTAAAATTTCAAGATTCTACGTTAAAATTTCTACGTTAATGCTACGTTAAAATTTCTACGTTAATTCTACGTAAATAATTCTACGTTAATTCTACGTTAATTATTCTACTATAATTCTACGTTAATTCTACGTAAAATTCTACGTTAAAATTTCAAGAAGAACATTTTGTAATTTCTTGTCTTTAGTCTCTGTTTTTAGTTGAAAGCTGAAATCGAGTTGCCATAAACTTTAGTTTTTGCTACATTATTGATATTCCGTCTTATCAGTGAGTTTTGATCATCTATACATGGGTTACATTAAAAAGAAATATTTTGTATTACTTTACAAACTATTATCAAAATACAAGTAAGAGATTCATAGTCTCATCAGTCTGTAACAATACTTTATAAAAATTTCCCGCTGAAAAACATATCCTTTTTTTTCCCTGGATGTGCACAAAACTAATTCCATTAAGTTACTTTATGCAAAAAATAACGTAATATTGAATACATTATACATAAACCATTATATATTGCATAGCATTCATAATATATACTCTGTTATATGAAATGACCCTCAAAAATGGTTTTTCCATGACTCAGTTTCATCATTATACGTTTCTTAACAAGTTGTAAGGTATATTTGCAAAATTCAATGTATGTTAATTAGCAATGTCCTTTCGAGAAATAGTTTTTGCTGCCCTACGAATAGTTACGTGACATAGGTACTGCAGATAATTGGGAGTTCCTTGCATGACAAAACAGTGAATGAGCTATTAGACGGTGTGAACAGAATATAAGGCATAAAAACTTCGAAACACGAAAATGAAATAAAACAATGCGTCTCCATTTAATCCGATGTCACAGATAATGTCTAGCAACTTGTTAGCTAGTACTTTCGAAGAGGAAAACATTATACAACAAATGTATACTGATCGTTTCTGGAGAAAATATTATTACCTAATTGGATATAATCCAGAACTGATAAAACATGATTAAAATTGACCTGTTTAAAGAGGGTTTTGTATGCTATTACGGTAAATAAAAACAACGTCCTTATCCACTGTTTCAAAATTTAATAAGTGGCTAAACAGACCGTTCATTGGCAGCTAGTGTAATGTGGACGTGTTATTTGCTGTTGCATTATGATAATGAGTATGGAACAGACACCAAATCTTTACTGAAAGTTGTTTTTCCCACAATACACTTGTAACACCTTGCCTAATTATCATTCTAATACATGAATGAGAATCATGTATAATGGAACTATAAATGCTTTTTATGAAAGACATGAGAATTAATACTGTGTCTTCAGATACAGGGTGTCCGGGCTAAAGGTATCCAAAAGTCATGACTAATTTTTATGGAACTACCCATTAAAATTTAAATTTTTTTATTTAATTAGAAAGAAGATCTCACCAAGTTTTAATATTAATCATAGATTTCTATCATAGTATCATAGATTTCAATGTGTGCACCTTTTGTAGCACGACTGACATCTAAATGGTCACCCAGTTCTCTCCAAGTGTTTCGTAGCATACCAGGCGTTAGTATAATTTATTGCTTGGGGGTTCATTAAATACGTTGTGTATAAACAAAAAATTGAAACTGTCGATGAGTTAAAGAAGCGTATCATTGAAGCAATTCGATCTCCTGGTATACTACGAAACACTTGGAGAGAGCTGGATTGCCATTTAGACGTTTGTCGAGCTACAAAAGGTGTACACTTCGAAATCTATGATACTATGATCGAAGTCTATGATTGATATTAAAACTTGGTGAGATGTTCTTTCTATTTAAATAATTTTTTTTAAAATTCTAATGGGTAGTTCCGTAAAAATAAGTCACGACTGTTGGATACCTTTAGCTCAGACACCCTGTATACGCAGACTAAATAACATAAAATAATTTCTCAAAATATTACTTACCAGATATCCCTTACGTGGTATTATTTAAAAAATGCTTCGGAGTTTGTTTCTTTACCTGGTGTAGTGGCGCAAAAGTAAATATAACTATATGAACGTAAATATGTATCTTCTCTTTTCCTCTCCACTTATCCTAAATGTTTGCTTAAGGACATGAAATTTCATTTCAACACAATAGAGTTATTTTCTTGCCGTTCCGCTTTTATTATTAATAGAATTACTAAACCTATTTTTCCTTATATTTTAAACAGCTTCACTTTGTTTCACTTATGGATTTCTTCTTGTGGAAACGGGGAAAAAAGTGTCACGACACTTATGGCAACAAACCTACATATAAATAATGAGTACACTTACTGGGTAGAGTTCAGATTTGAAGGTACCCTTACAAGAGTCATTGCTTTCCACTTTCCAAGATATTGTTTAATGTAGATTTACGCATGTTCTTTTACAGTCGGCTATCTGTATTCCATGCATTCTGTAATACTTCATTTAGTATTTGCATACTA
This sequence comes from Dolomedes plantarius, assembly GCA_907164885.2. Lineage (NCBI taxonomy): Eukaryota > Metazoa > Arthropoda > Arachnida > Araneae > Dolomedidae > Dolomedes > Dolomedes plantarius. Next base: position 35,109,150 of record OU015498.1, read on the forward strand.
AAATCTTGTCTTTGTTATATATACTTACTCTGCGGAACAATATATATATATATATATATATATATATATATATATATATATATATATATATATATATATATATATCTATATATCTATATATCTATATTATATATGTATATATATATATATATATATATATATATATATATATATATATATATATATATATAAATGTATATATATATATATATATATATATATATAAATATATATATATAAATATATATATATATATATATATATATATAAATAAATATATATATATATATATATATATATATATATAAATAAATATATATATATATATATATATATATATATATATAAATATATGTATATATATATATATATATATATATATATATATATATATATATATATATATATATATATATATATATATATATATATATATATATATATATATATATATATATATAAAGAGAGATAAAGAAAAAAGGATTGTAGCAAGCAAAGGTGCATAACCTCTTAACGAAGTGAGTTAAATACTTCTTGCTTATTATCAATCTAGCTCCAGTGTTTTAAAAGTATATAGCAGTTGTGTTTCTTTAATTTATTAAAGTCATGTGAAGCTGCAACAAAATTATGTCTCTTTTGTATTTTAAGAGAGCTGATAGGAATATTGAATATTATATTTAGAGATTCATACAATGCTGATAAAAATTTCTTATTTTACTATCATTTGAAAGAAACCTCAACGCGGCTAAAAGAGAAGCGGCATGAATGAACGAACAGGCATTATTCGAAAACAATGGGCGTTTCGCGCATGATTGATCAGAATATAATCTTGAAAACTTTAAACACTTTTACGACTCACGGGAAGTTATGGTTCTGGTTACCTTGCATGAGAAGTTTCATTTTAACGTATAACCAGAGGCATAGCTTTAAGTTAGCCTCTGATTAAGGCAGTTATTTGTTGCAATTCTCGTAAGTAGCAGCTAAGTATTTATGTTACGGTAGGGATATAAAAAATTTTATATTCTATATTTATGAGTTAAAACAGTCCTTTTGAACAGGAAAATTTTAAGAATTTATTTTAAGTGTGTTTATGCATTGGGGTTAACGTTTAAGTTAGCCCGGTTAATGACTGACAGTATTTTTAAGGAGTGCTTCATATTAATATTTTCTTAAAATTTAACTCTGCAAGAAATGATTTTTTCTTCGTATACAAAGAAGGTATTTTATGTAGTAAAAACACGAGATAGAAAATTTTAAAAAAATTATTACAATCACATTAAAATAAATCGTTAAAAATATTCTCTGCTTATGCCCATATTGAACTATTGTTTACGCATGAATATATTAAAAAAATAATAATTACTGGCCTCAACTTTCAGCAACGTATGTAATTCAAACCTCTGTTGAGCATAAGTAAACATTTAATGTTATTTTATACCCTTTTAATTTCTAATTCACTTAAAATACGATATGGGTTATGGGACTCAAATTACTATTATTAAGAATACAAGAAAGGATATTAAAATTCCATTACAACCATATTAAAATAATATTCGAAAAATATTTCCTTCTGGTGCACATATTAACTAAATTGTGTCCATTTAAATGGAACAAAATAAAAATGTCCCACTAATTCTTTCGACCATATCTTCACACCATAAAGTGTAGCGTTAATAGTGCACTTAAATTTATTTAAGAAACAATTAATTTTTTTAATTGAACAGAGCCAATAATTTGGTCATAAACTAAAAAATATATTTTCTACTTATTTTTGTACTAACAATTTTTGTTGGTTATGAACTGTTATTAGTTAAAATTAACAAAATTTTTACTTCAATGGTTTTAATGACTATCCTGGTGAGTACAAATGTATTCTAAAAGAATTTTCTCTGAAACCCCTGCAAAGCACAATCGACTGCTAGTGTCAGACTATATTCAAATAAGGCCGTACCTGTAAAGTTGAAATGATATTTATGCTTCATATTAAATATTAAGAATTCTACTTTTACAATAAATGCTGCGCAAAGTCAAAAACATTGATTTGGTAAACATAAATTAGGATTAAACAGAACTATTTTACTATAGTCCATGTGACTTAAAAATGATGATAGACTTGAAGTCTAAGGGACATAAATGTATATTTAATTGCTTTCATGACAAAGTTTTGATTGATAACTATATTTTTAACGTAGCATGGAAGATATACTAAAGAATCTGATCCTGTTAGTGTTCAGATCTGTTAAATATTTGTTTATATATTTTAACAGGTTTTATTTATTTACATTTTTCAAGCATAACTGTAATATCAAACACATAACTTTAAGCCCAAATAATATGGTTACTTTCATTATGCTTTAAAAATTATTGCAACCATCTACATAATACGACCATGTCTCCTAAAATCTTGTATTTACCTGAAAACTTCTTTTAGTTTACATTCATTTTTGAGATTTTTGAACAACTTAGTAGTAAACGTTATTGTGGAAACTCAAACACAAACGCTGAGAGGGTAATGCGAATTTTCTTCCATAGTTAATCTAATTCAGCAAGCATGAACACAGGGTAAATTACTAACGAGCTTTGTAGTGTAAAGGAAACACTTTAATTGCCCCCAAAACGATGTTTGCTTCCTTCTAGTCTTTAGGAAATGCCATTAGCTTTACAAGAACTTTTACGGTTTACAATGCCCGGTGAAAGCCTGGGTGAGTTTATTATTAGCTTCACTTCCTTACGGTGAAATCTTTGTTCTACAAAACAGAACTTTCACTCCTTTTGTTCAGCTTGTTCCTCCACACCTTTAGTTCCATTGTTAAAAATTAGCCATTTATTTTCGGGCTCATATACATGGAAAGAGAGTTAAGAAATTACATCGCCACCAAAGAATAAAGATTGATGGAATTTGTTTAGATCTGAATGGGAAATTTGTATATAGAATTGGGATGCGCGTTTTGGAAATTAGTAAAGGGTAAAGTTGTTATCATCAAAAGAAAGTATTCAAGATTGCCTCCTTTTAAAATATCAATACCTTATTCTAAATATTAAAAATACTCTCAAATGCTAGTATAGTTTTGTGTCATTTTTTTAAAAAATACTTTCACTTTCATATTTTTTTCATTACCTGAATGTACAGTTTTAATTGTTAATAAAAATTTCTTTAATTCCTAACTGTTACCACGAAATATAGATTTAGTATCTTTTCTAGCTTTAATGTCAGTTTTCCAATATCGGAAGCCGTTTTCTCCTAACTTACTATATTGACTCGTAACTTAATATATTATGAAAGACAACATGTCTTCTCCATTCTTTATGCTTAAATCCAAAACCATGTTTTTATTTCTTGAACTGTATCTTATTCCCACGAGCTTTCTGAGAAATAGATAAATCAGTTGATAGTTTCATCTATAACTAAGTGATTTTAGAGTACATTCATTTAATTTGAAATAACAAATTTAAATACAGAGAGCAAATATATGTTACCCTTTTTATTTATTCAATAAAAAGCATGTACGTTGAAAAGAAGGTGTAGGTTGCAAATTCCGTTTGAATTTAGATTTGATTATATGAATTAGCCTTATTTCATTCCCATCGTAAATAAAAGAATTAATATTTAATGGGTTTTTAGAGTTCTTTCACATCCATTACAAACCCTATGTTAATCCCTCCTAAATTATGTATATATTTTTAATTAATATAAAAAGCAGCTACGTTATTTTTAGTTGTGTATACGATATTTATATTGAGAACTCGACGCGTAGTATGAATCTCCAAGTGAGTACACTTGGAGATTCATACTGGGTAGCCTTGAACCCAGTTTCCCCTTTATTATGAGCTTCTCAGCATGACTAATACGGCAATAAAGCTGGAAGGAAAAGAATACCAAAAGAAGAACAATATTCAAGTGACTCCTTGTTAGAGAGTGTTATGCTTAGTTTATTTACAACAGTAAGTTATTGCAGGTTACCATTCTAAAAAAAATGAATATTTTCAGTTCATGTACCATCTCTTTTTAAAATTATCTCGTAACCTTGTAAAGTTAAAAATAAATTAGAGAAATTTACAATTGAGTACTACCTTTTCAAAGTGGCCTACCAATTGAGAAAAGTATGCTATAAAAAATATCGTCTCCAAATAACCAATGTCTTCCTGCAAACAACTTGAATTTTCTAAATGGTTTACATAGTAAAATTTTAAACGTGGGATTACCCTGACCCAGTCGTTTTTAACTTTGAGTTCCATGGGTAAGAAATTGCTCGTATATATATATATATATATATATATATATATATATATATATATATAAGTTGCAAATGCTGAATTAGTACAAAATAAATAAGAAGATTAGTATACACTATCGATTGGTATACATCGATGTGAACAACAATATCGATATATACATGAAAAGAGCACGTGATAGAGGATATCCTAGTATATTTCTGAAAGATATTTTGACTAAGTTTTTTAGTGCTTATAACTGTGACTGTAATGGAAATAAAATGGCTTTAACTGGTGTAGGGTAAGTGTGTTGTCTATATTGTTCGTTGTCTTGGGTAATGTGCCTTCTTTTGATTTTTTAGATGTTTTACTGTGAGGATGGATGCCGTTTTGGCAGTTATGTTTTCTTATTATTGGTTTAACTTCATAAATACAGTTTTGTGCATTGCAGTGACCTCCGGGAGTGTTGCCTGGGCGTAAAAACAAGTTCTAACCAGAGTAGAGGGTCACAACTCCCCCGGTCTTTAACTGCAATGCCTTCATAATCTGTTGTTATTGGTTATTCTATCTACTCTTGCTTTCAGCTCAGCTCCGTGCAGTTTTGATTTTTCATTCCGTATCCTATTTTTACTGTAATTTTATCTCTTATATATATATATATATATATATATATATATATATATATATATATATATATGTGTGTGTGTGTGTGTGTGTATGTATGTATGTATAAATATTCGTAAAATATTCTTATTTATAAAGTTATAAATGCTTATGTTGCAAATACATGAATATGGTTGACATCGACTTAGGTTTATACTAAAAACCTCGCGAGTGTTACGTTATTGCTACCTGTATCGATAAAATGGCGTAGTCAGTTGTTAGGTTTATTATGACGTATTGACTGCGTAAAACTAAATATTAGTTTCAACTAAAAATCTCGTTATATGTTGCTATTAGGTACCATTATTGTTCCACCCTAAATAATTTTTTTATGCTTATACTTCGAATTATATCATCCCGTGTCATTTTACAAAATGCTTTAAAACAGAGTGAGAGCAAATCGTTAAAACAAACTCTATTATTTGATAGGTGAGTCACATTTTTTTCTTTGTAAACCCATTCCTTTAAAGTTCATGAAAAAATCAATAGTGTTTTTACTGAGAAATTAAATTACCTTTATAACAGGAATTTAAAACGATGAATAATTAATTCCTTATTTACCACGACATAGCCGAAAAAACAGTACTATACTACAAAAACATCTAAAAACCGATCGCTCTATGTGAACTACATTTTTCTGTCAATCACTGTCAGAATATCCAGCATAAAATAAACGTCTATTGTTTGTGATGTCTGAGAGCTACCATATTTGAAATCAATCATATTTTAGTCAGACTAAATCATGATTGATTTAATACATACTGAATATTTTAACTGACAAAAATTGATGGGTCCATAGGAGTGTCATTGAAATCCAATTCATCTAGAAATGTTTTGGCAGAAAAATAAGTCAAGAAAACAAAAATTGTCCTTTGTGTAAAATAAGCTATTTAAATTGCCCATGCGCAAAAATGCAAATATCTCACAAATTGAATAGAACTGGTTGCCAGAGATCAAAGCGAAAATTATTTATTCATTGTTTATAAATATGTATTTTCATATGAATATTATAAGAGGGCTCTACTAGGTGAATAGAATTTAAATCAATGAAATTATAATAGGATCTAAATTTACCCCCAACTTTAATGCCAAGTCTAATAACCTCTAAATCTAGTAACCTAGTTCGACGCCGAATCCCTCTTAGGGTTTGCATTTATATTCTAATATTATAGTCTTTGAAACGAAAAGATGAATTATTGATTGGATTAGTACAAAATTGAAACCTTATTAAATTCATGCAGACATTCTGAATAGGATTCGTTTATGAATTGCTATCATCGGGATTTCAGAAAAAAATAATCAAATCTTTCTTAACTACAAATTCAGTTTTAAGGCCCTCATATTGTATAGAAAAAATTCCTTAGTCTGGAACATTGAAACAAACAGGTGAATCCAAATACAGTGGAAATATGTTTTAGATAATGTGTTATTGGCGTACTGCTGCATAACATTTAAATAAAACTGAATGGTCTAATAAAAAATTACAAAGGACTTTAATTTTTCTATTTTTTGATAAATTATTAAATATGTGGTACAAAATGTTTGATCTTAAAGAATATTTAATAATTTTGATCACACATATTTTCAGTTTCCGTAAATTTACCTTCCGTAAACTTTACTTTAAACGTTTACTTTACTCTTAGGAAAATTTACTTTCCGTAAATTTACTCTCCGTAAATTTACTTTGATTAACATGTTATACGCAATTAAAATTTTAATTTTCCTTTATTTAGAGTGAGCTTTTAAGTTGTATTTTCACTCACAATATTCACCTGTTAGAGATATCAATCCCTACTCTAATAATATTTAAGCCGGGTGATGGAAAATCCTTAATTAACATATAAGAAGAAAAGAAGCCTCAAATTTATAAGTGAATATTGGCTTAGATTAGTTTAAAGAAGTTTAGTATTTAAAAATACTTATTTCTGCAAATGGCGTTATTTTAAAAATTCAATTCAAAATTTTAATTTTTGGAAACACGGGTTGCTATCTAAAATAGTTCTATTTAAATATATTAGCACATTTGGGGAAATATAGGAATTTAACTTATAAACTTATCCGGAGAGCACATGCATATAGTTTTTATCGACTTTAGTTCATGAAAAGATTTATCCAAACTTTTTACTTTACTGATGATTGATTACTTAGGCAGCAAAATACCTTGTTGATCTTCGTAGTGACAAAATACGATAAAAAGAACTCGAGGTATTTTCATTTATGTCTAAATTATATGTCTAAATTTTGTCTAAGTTATACTTTTGGCAATTTGTCCGCAAATCGTAATTCAATCCAAGATTTTCTCTACTGAAAACATGATCAAGAAAACGATGTCCTGGGTAATTAGCTATTTAAAAAAATGTATATTTTACGCACATTCACAGAATCGCTTCGATTTCCATGACGCAGTTTCCAGAAATAATGCCCTGAAAAGGTCACAACTACTTTATTCGTGTTAAAACAGATGCCAAAGAGTGAAACAGAAATTTCACACTTCATTACTATGAGTGCAACATTAGTAAATCTAAACTTTTCCATTGTTCCGTTGCCGAATTCACTTTCGAATAACAGTAATTAAGAAAGCTCTGCCGAAAGAAAGCTATTTTACGTGGCCCATTTAATGTTGGATTATGGAAGTGTGAACTGAATGGTAGGCAGTCATAAACAATGAACAATATGTAGGATTGGCAGCTTTTATGACTCTTTACTTGGGGAATCTGTCTAAAGCATACTTGATAGAATATCCATTGAATAAATAAAACGGAGATTAACGCTTGGGGATGAGTCGATGAACTTATCTTATATTCTGAAATAAAAATAGTTTAATTGCTTGCTTTATACTTAAAACGGTGCACAATGTACATTAAGAGATTTAATAACGCCTTAGAACATTTATGGTGTTTAAGGAAAGTGACAGTTATTACTAAAGAGCAATTTTCAGTTCCAGTAATAGATTCTGATATTGTATGTTTGTGCATACTAGTGAAATTGTACTATAAAGAAAATGCATACAATATTTAAGAAGAAATTTAAATCAGAATTGTTGCTGTTGTTGTCTCAAATGCTCTGTGGCCGGTAGTATTCCAGACCAGGCCCATATGGGCAAGCAGGCTGAGGGGTGCATCTCCGGTTTATAATGGTACCACAAGGGTCTGAGTCCGATTTGGCCAAGTGCCACCTCAATTTTGACCGACCACCCCTAGGGGCGACATCTGGAGGGATTGTATCCTCTCTCTCTGACCTCGTACAGGGACTTTCCAGGCTACGGATTTAACGTGCCCATATCTGGCCTGGATACAGAGGTATTTAATGCACTTGTCGGGATCCGGTCCGAGCACCCTCAGAATCGAAAGCCGACGTGTTACCACTAGGCTACCTCGAACCCTCAAATCAGAATTAATCCGTATTATTTAGTAGTGTTAATGGTCACACAAAACGTATCCAGTGTATAGAATTCCCGATAACTTATAATCTTTCAGGACATCTTGTTAAATTTAGAGCAGAACATAAAAATGACTATTAGTGTTAGACTAGTAGATCTTTCTTAGATTTTTCGCCAGGTCTTAGATCGTCAGATACGATTGTCTTTGGGAACGATTCAGAAGTTCAAGAAGTGAACCAAATCTTCAAACCAAATTATCACATATGCTAGAAATTATACAGGCTACCATCAAAATTATTCAAAGCTAATGTAACTGATGCTAGTAAATTTGAAAAAAAAATAGTACTGATAGTATAAGACGTAGTTATAAAGTTCGCGCATTATACCTCCGCATAGTAGAAAATTGCTGCTATGATTCGTATTCAGGCTCTGCAACCTGCAGAAAATATATGTCCATTAGTCCGAAACGAGTTATCATTACTCCATCGAGTTGCATATATCAGAAGAAGCCGCCGCCGACTTTATTATTTTATATACGTTGCTCGTTCTAGGATGTACAATAATGAAGTACTTACTATGCTGATGGTTACTAATACCAATTTACTAATATTTCGTCAACCGAATCTGTATTAAGTTTGATTGGCTATTACCTAGCTTAGTTCTCTATCAGGATCTTAATATCGGACAAGTCTGAATGTTAAATTCAGATAATAATGTGAATAATGCAAGAAATATTAATAAATCAAGGAAAACAATATCATAGGCAATTAGATTGTAACATGTTCTTGTATTAGACTGGTTGTTGTACTAGATATGAAGGAATTTTCTTGACATTTTGAAGAAAATGTCAAGAAAAGCTTTGATAGGGATGAAAGAAAAGCATTTTCACGTAAGATTCAGTTCCTCCATAACGGTCCTCTCCAAAGCAAATTTTCAGATGCCCTGCGTCGCGAGTTATAATTTTGGCAGCGCGTCAAACCCAGTCTGTATTGCTTGGGCAAGCAGTAAACAGTTATACAGAAAAGTACCAAAATACGTCAAAATTTTGCCATATACACACACACACACACACACACACATATATATATATATATATATATATATATACATATATATATATATAATATATATATATATATATAATATATATATATATATATATATATATAATATATATATATATATATATATATATATATATATATATATATATATATATATATATAACACATACATCTATACATAGAAAAGAGGTAAGCAACGATAAGTAATTCTATGTTAATAACCCATGGTAGTTTCGTTAGAAGAAACTATCTGAATTTTTTTTTTAATATTATCCATAAAATACATCTAACTTTATGTTACTATAGGAAAAAAAATTATGAAAGACACAGCTAATGGGAACATTTCTGAATTAGACTATGGGCTGAGATGCTCTCTGCCACGCGAACACCTGCCAAGATTTTATGCCTTTAATTGCCAGTAATACATGTGGAATTGTTGAGTTCAACGCTTATGTGATGAAATACTCACGGATCTTATCTAATTTAATGTTTGGCGGTACGGATATGTAAGTGATAATGTAGATCCTTCCTAACAGATACTATCACCGAATTGTCATTAATCAACATTACCGACCTTAACAAACAATTATTTATACGCTTTAGACAATGCTGTATACTACTGAGCTCCAATTGAGAATTTAAATCCTTATCCAGAGTTTAATATCATTGGATAATGATTTTAAAGCCATATAGGTTCATGAATTTTTAAATTTTTTTTCCAAAGTGTCCTTATGTAGCATTTCATAAAATGAAAATTGAATAATGCTTGCAGTGACTTTTACACCCCACATGCAAAATATTTACAAGAACAGTACTAGTTATATAAATGCAGTACTTGTATGCAGTGAAAAAAATATTCTATGAAATTCTTAGGATGCACAAACATACGCAGAACATCTAAAAACACTCCTAAAACTTCAGATGATAGAGGGATTTAGGATATGTACGATTTATTACGGTTGAACTAGAACTATGAAAAACATATTCAAGCCTTCACAACAATAAAAATGGGGTTGACTGAATAATCTATATATATAAAACAGTTCCGTAACTGACTCACTGACTGACTGACTGAATGAATGACATACAACGAACAGACCAAACCGCTGGACCTAAGGGGCTGCAATTTTGCATGGCGATTTTTCTTATAGTGTAGGGGTGCACTAAGAAAGATTTTTGAAAAATTCTTCTTAGATTTTTTTAAATTATATTTTTAAGCTGTTTTTGCAACTTTTTTTAAGTTTGGATTTAAAATAATAATCTGAGGGTTATAAAATTTATATCACAAGAAAGATCATAAAAATTCCTTTAAAATGACATCTTTTTCGAATCTTTACCTTCATTTTCTGATTTTTTGGGAATTTTTAAACATTAATTTTTAGAATTTAATTTATTAAAGACTGATCACGTGGTTTCTTTTACTGTTACTTTAAATAAATTTATCGTCACATGCATATCAACTAAATAGACAAAAAATATTTTTATTTTCTTGCTAAGCCGTCAGACGATTGGACATTATTCAAAAAAATATTAAAATACAGTAAAAGATATGATCCTCAAAATGTACTATATTAACTGTACTATATTCTAAAGTATGTTCTATTAGTTTTAATTTGAATATCTTCTTCTACATTATTTTGTCTATAAAAATATCCGTTACGATTTTTTTATAAATATATTTTTTTTTTGCATCAATTGCATACATTGATCGTTGTATTTATTATAAATAAATAAATAAATAAATAAATAAATAAATGAATGTATATATATATATATATATTTATTTATTTGGCATTAATTGCATACATTGACCGTAGTATTTAATTTGAATGTACTCCGTAGCGAAGTACGGGATTTCAGCTAGTGTAATCATATTTTGTGACTTGAACTTAATTCCATGTTATATGTATGTATTAGAAAACAACTACACATTTAGTTTGTTTAGGAGAGAGATAAAGGCTTAGCTCCAGTCAGTGTTGTATATTTTTACATATATTTTTATCTTTGTTGGTTAGTATAACAATCGACCCTTGGCTTTTAAATTTAATATTCTTAGAAAAGATTATCATCAGTATGATAACTAAAGACATTTTCTCATTCGAATATCTTTCATCATTGACTTTTGGTTAATTCTTTATTAACTAGCTATATAAAGCAAAATATGTTTTCCTTGAAGGAAAAATTTATAAGTACTTATAATTGCTTATTTTTTCCCTTTCTGTAATATTATTAAAGAATTTAAAAATTATTTTGTTTAATTGTTCCCATGCTTACATTTAAATGAAATTTCATTTATTGAAGATGGATTCTAGACATTTCTAAAAACTCCATATCATTGTTAATAATCTTGTTAGTATTTCATAAGTTAAGGAAATTCACGCTTAAAGCAAAGCATTTTACGTATCTTAGGTGTGAGCCACAATGAAGTAAGCAAGAAAATTGTTCCGATTTTGCTTTCTGTTATTATTAACTGACATGACTCAACTAAAATATATTCTATATAAAGCAAAATATATTTTTCCTGTAGGAGAAATTAATAAGTATTTTTACTCGCTAATTTTTTTCACTTTCTGTAATATTACTAAAGTATTTAAAAAACTATTTTGTTTTATTCTTTCTATGTTTGCATTTAAATTAAATTTCATTTATTGAAGATGTATTCTAGACATTTCTAAAAACCTCCATATCATAGTCTATAATCTTGTCAGTATTTCATAAGTTAAGGAAATGCACGCTCAATTTAAATAGCAATACATTTTACGAATCTTAGGTGTGAGCCACAATGAAGTAAGCAAGCAAATTGTTCCGAATTTGCTTTCTGTTATTATTAATTGGCATGACTCAACTGAAATATATTCTATATAAAGCAAAATATATTTTCCCTGAAGGAGAAATTAATAATTATTTTTACTTGCTTTTTTTTAACGTAAGATTACGTTCCTCAATAACGGTCCTTCGGAGAGCAAAAAAATTGTCCTGCGTCGCGAGTTATAATTTTGACAGCGCGCCAAACCCAGTAGCAGTAAACAGTTAAACACAGAAAAATACTAAAATGAGTCAGAAAAAAAGTAAGAAACGATACGTTATCCTACGTTAATAACCCGCAATAGTTTCGTTAGAAGAGACTACCTGATATATTTTTTTCACTGTCTGTAATATTACTAAAGTATTTAAAAAATTATTTTGTTTTATTCTTCATGTGATTACATTTTAATTAATTTCATTTATTGAAGATGGATTGTAGACATTTCTAAAAACTCCATATCATACTTAATAATCTTGTCATTATTTCATAACTTAAGGAAATGCACACTTAATGTAAATAACAATGCATTTTACGTATCTTAGGTGTGAGCCACAATGAAGTAAGCAAGCAAATTGTTCCGTTTTTGTTCTCTGTTAACTGATATGACTCAACTGAAATATATTCTATATAAAGCAAAATATATTCTCCTTCAAGGAAAAATTTATAAGTATTTTTTACTTGCTTATTTTTTTCGCTTTCTGTAATATTAAAGCATTTAAAAATTATTTTGTTTTATGCTTCCTATTCTTACATTTAAATTAAGTTTCATTTATTGAAGATGGATTCTAGACATTTCTAAAAACTCCATATCATAGTTAATAATCTTGTTATTATTTCATAAGTTAAGGAAATGCACGCTTAACTTAAATAACAATGCATTTTACGTATCTTAGGTGTGAGCCACAATGAAGTAAGCAAGAAAATTGTTCCGATTTTGCTTTCTGTTATAAACAAAATAACTGTACTTGAATGTCCCAACTTAACGGAAAAGCAGAAAAACTTTAGTCGCGTTCAATTTGCCTTCAAGTAACATTGGAGGCGTAGGTTTTTTTGAAACGACCACGCCCAAGGTTGATTTTAATTAGCACGATTTAAATCTAGTGCTTAACATAAAAAACATAATTAGTACGCCTATGCAGTGGTTAAAGAAATTTGATTTGTAAACTGTCAGCCGCGCTTTCAATACAAGGTTGTTGCCTCTTATCAAAAAAGTAAAATCGTCTTGTCACAAGAATAATTGACTTGTGGGTGTTACGTATTAGTTCTAAATAATTCGCTGCGTATTTTGTGTTTCAAAATAAAATTTCATGCATTATGTTATTTTAAAGTTTATAATTGTCGATTAACAAACTTCTAGCCAGTGCAATTCTTTTGTTTACAATTTTTTTAAATAAACACAAGAAAACATATTAATAACATAAAAAGACATTTGAAAATAATTATTTTGTCTCAAAATATATTTGTTATGCATTAATGTATTTTATAATTATAATACAGATTAAATTATACCTTCTTAAGGATATTCAAGCTCTGTAAATTTTGAGTAAATTTTATTAAATTTAATAGCCAATTTAATATTTATTCATTCAAGTATAATATTATATTCAAACAGGTTTTAAATGAATCGGGCTTTTATTAATTTTTTTTTACGAATGCTTTCAGAATCAAGGTTAATAAACTCAAGGCTGATAAATTCTCTCAAAAGATAAATATCTTCTGCAAACGTAATAAAATTTTGGATTGCTCTTCAGTTACATACGTATCAAGTTATTTCAACGGTTATATGCTTAAAACATTTTTATGATATTCCATCAAAAATATTCTTTCTCTTAGTATTTCACTGGCCTCTTAAATTTGGCTATTATTTGCTACTTTTTAAGAAATATCAATCTTTTAATGGATCTAATCAAAAGATATGGAATATTTGCACAGTCAAATGTTTAAGAAATCTAAACCTAATTGCAAAAATATGTAAAATGAAAATATGAAATGCTGATATGCAAATAATGCGTTCTGTCAATAGAAAAAGTTTTCGGTAATTTTTTTTCTTTCACAAAACGTTAAAATTGTGAGATTGGATGCTTTGTTATAAATGTTATGTTTGTAATAGTTTTAAAACTTAGATAATTTCAGTGACAAAGCATTCATTTTTACATAATAAGTTTTATTCATTATCAATAAACTTTGACATGTGACACAATAAGAGATGTTTTTTTCTCTTTTTATCCGTACACTACACGCAAACATACTTATACAAATTGATTTTAGAAATGTACTTCTAAACTAAGACGTAAGGACTTGTTTGTACGTATCAACCCCAGAAAATTTTACGATCGTATAAAAACTCATAAATAATTTGTAAAAACCCATAAATATTAACTGAAATTGTCTAGTGAAATCACAGAGGCCCAATAGTCTAGTTTTCAGTTTCTAATAAGAATTCCAATTTTTTAAATCTTATGTTTACGTAACTAGTAACCTTTATAATAACTTGATCAGCTTACACCGTTACGCTTCATTCCTGAATACCATCTGCATAGCTCGCAAAAGCAGTAAAAAAAAGTAGCAAATGGCAACTCGTTTTTCGCGTTTTATCCGTCGCATATTTCATTACTTCTACCATTTGCATGAGTTCTTTGGCAACTGGCGGAACAGGATTCCCAAAAGGCTAACTCTTTAGAACTTAACCTATTTCACGAAATTTTCGCTGCTAACTACCTCCGTGCTAAAGGGTAAGATGGTGATGGGCAAATTGGGCTCTAAAATAACGCTAATGATAAAGCCAGAGTTGTTGTTGGAGCGGCAGATGTAAATATATGTAAATAAACATCCGTTCTGACAGCACGGTGTCACGGCTAGAGCTGTGAAAATAGGTACCGGAACAATATGGGAAACAAATACCGTGACTCAGATTGCTTATCGGTCTTCAACAATATATTGTTATAGAACTGTAGTGATATTTCAAATTTTTTATTTCTTTAAATTTCAAATTTTTTTTCCTTAACATTTTGTAAAACGAAATCTTTCAAACAATCGACTCCTTATAAGTCTTTTGCTCTCCAAAAAGGATATCCTTTAGACTCGTACTCAAATTATTAACTAATCTAGATACGTTCAGCTTAAAAAAATGTAAAAAACTTTATGCACAGAGTCGAACACTGTAGTAGGGCAGGTGTCTTGTTTGTAGAAGGGTACATTAGCTGACATTATAAAAACAATAAATCTTACAAACAACAACAACGTTATTCCTGTAGCCTTAATTTGAACCACGACGAGAAAGCTCGTCAGTTACTTGACAGCTACAAAACACATTCAAAGGTAGTAGTGAGAGAGTGCGGAAACGAAATTTTATATGTGTGGTCTTATGCTTGATGCTGACGTACTTTGAGCTGGAAATCCGCATAAAGCTTTCAGGAGGCTGTGACAGTAGATTACGATAGGTTGCGATTTGCGACCCCTAAGCAATTCACCCCCACAAATGAAATATGTTTTTATGCCATATACATTATTAAGATTAAAAAAAAATACGTCAAAGGTGCGTATAATATGTACATGGTTATATGTATTCACACTGCCATCGTGTATAACACACTGGTGCTCAAAATTAATTTTCAATTTTTGTCGAATTCTTGGATATCTAATGGACAGGTTTTAAAGAAATTCGGTATGGATACACAGTTATATAAAATAAAACAATTATACCATACAACAGTCATAGCACACACTCATGATCGCCAGTTAGGCTCATCAGCACAGGAATGTCTCAAACCCACATTGCAAGTTCGAATATAAAAGGGACTCTTACACGGGGCATGGACCCCGCTCACGGTCATACAACTCTCACAGCGAGTTGCTATACTGGAAACGAGGCAGTTTGATGAGTCCCTTTGGCAGTTGGTCCCACTCTTGCAGCAACGCAGTTTTCAGCTCCTGGATGGTTCTCGGAAGGGGATGGCAAGTTACAATTGTCCTCTCAAGAGAGTTCCAGGCGTGTTTAATAGGGTTTAGGTCTGGATATCTGATTGGCCAATCCATCCGGTGAATATCCTCACTTTATCGATAATCGTCGACTAGGTGAGCCTTATGTGGACGAGCGTTGTCGTCCATAAAAATGAACCCAAGGCCAACTGCGCTAGGGAAATGTCGAACCATAGGTCTGTAAGATCTCATCGCTATACCAGTCAGGGACCCTCTGTCAAACAAATGGAGTGCTAAATAATGCTAATGATTAAGACAGAGTTGTTGTTGGAACAGTAGATGTAAATATATATAAATAAGCATCCGTTCTGACAACATGGTGTCATGACTAGAGCTATGAAAATAGGTACCGGAACAATATTTGAAATAAATACCATTACTAAGATTACTTATCTGTCTTCAGCTATACATTGTCATAGAACTAAAGTGATATTTCGAAGCTTTCAGATTCTTTAAATTTAAAATCTTTTAAAACTTTTTTTAAAGAAAATCTTTCAAACAGTGGACTTTTGATAAGTCTTGTGCTCTCTGAGAAGGATGCCTTTGAAACTCGTGTTCAAACCTTAAAGAAATGTAGCGAAATTACTAGGTTCAGCTGAAAAGAATCAAATGTGTTTTATGTCATATGCATTTTCAAATGAAATAACATGAATCAAACTTGCGTATATTGTGTTCATAGTTATATGTATTTATAATGGACAACAATTATTAAGGGGTAAAATTATCCTTTTTGGCATTTTTCGGGGGATTTTTCATCCACCTCACGAAAATCAGGAAAATAAACTGCAAATTACTTGAACATAAGAATAATTAGAAGTTAGCATGACTCCTAAAGAAATATAACTGTTTTCAAACAATATAATTTCAATCTATACAAGTTTTGTTATCATTTTAAGTCAATCCCCCTTTAAACTGTATGCAGCTAGCCCATTTAAAAATCAATATTTCATTTAAAATCTCTGAATTTTCATTTGCGATGTTTGCAGTCATGTTGGGATTACGTGAGGTTTCCAGTTTCCCTGAAATATCTTTACATTCCTTACATTAAGATCTGTGACCGGAACATAATAATTTCACCACCGGGATAATTTAACCAATGAACTGCTGTACCAAGTCCTGTTGCCCGGCACAAAAAACTTTTCTATTCTAATTTTTACTTCTGAAGTTGAGAAGTTAAAAGTTATATATTTAATTCTATTCTATAAATTAAATTCCTTCAGTATATTTCATTAAACGGTATGTAAAATAATTTACCTGATTCGAAATATATTTATAGGCTGTATAAAAAAACCTGCACAATGTCTAATGCGTCTAATTTTATAATCCAACTTACTGCCCCCTAAATTATAGAAAATTTTGGTTACGATTTGTACGAAATGAAAGTAAATTTATGGTTGATTTCGTAACGATATGATATTCCTCGAATAGAGAGGACAAATTTTAAAATCCATCTTACTACACTCCCACTCCCCCATTTAGAGGAAATTTTAGTTACGGTTCGTGTGAAAATGGAAGTAAATTTATGGTTGATTTCGTAACGATATGATATTCCTCGAATAGAGAGGACAAATTTTAAAATCCATCTTACTACACTTCCCCCCCCCCCAATTAGAGGAAATTTTAAGTACGGTTCGTACGAAATGGAAGTAAATTTATGGTTGATTTCGTAACGATATGATATTCCTCGAATAGAGAGGACAAATTTTAAAATCCATCTTACTACACTCCCCCCCCCCCCCCAATTAGAGGAAATTTTAGTTACGGTTCGTACGAAATGGAAGTAAATTTATGGTTGATTTCGTAACGATATGATATTCCTCGAATAGAGAGGACAAATTTTAAAATCCATCTTACTACACTCCCCCCCCCCCCCAATTAGAGGAAATTTTAGTTACGGTTCGTACGAAATGGAAGTAAATTTATGGTTGATTTCGTAACGATATGATATTCCTCGAAAAGAGAGGACAAAAGTCATAAATATATTTCCAATTTTAAGTTTATGCAATGCAAGTTATTAAACAGTATATACTTGTAGTTTTCTCGATAACTGAATAAAATTAAAATTCACAAGAAACTCAGCAATATCTCATGAACTTGAGTTTAGGATTCAATTCTCTGTCTCTAATTCGAGGAAGATTATTCGTTCATAATCTCTATATAAATCTATGCGTCTATAAATAAATTTACAGCTTATATATAAATTTTTCAGTAATGGAGTTCGCATAGATTCAAACCAAATATTCAAACGAACTGTCGCAAACGAAAGCGTTAGTTATGAACAAAAGCATCTATTAAAATACATCTTTTGAAACTTCCTCGTTTTGTCTCTTTAAAAGCTTGATTTTAATTGACAAACCACGAAGTGCAATTTAGGCCAACGCAGATTGATGCGTCCCTTTTATTTTTCTATCCAGGAAGATACAAACACACAGGTGGCTTTTAGGCACAGTTCTTGAAAGCATCATATGTGGATATACGAAAGGAAAAATAATGCAATTTCTCATTTATTTTTATACATCTATACGATATGAAAGATAAAAATAATAAACCACCTGTGTGCTTTTATTAGATATTATACATTGAAGAATGAATATAAAGTTTACATTGTAAGCTATATATATTTAAATATTTATACGTGAAGTTAACAGAAATGTATCCAAAAATAAAATTTTGCTCGATTTAATTAAAAAAGGATAAAATATTATTTTAAATTACCTTTTACTTATATCTGTGGCTTGGTACAAGAAGTGCCTTTCTCCAAGATGACTTCGTTCGCTTCTGTCTCTTTGAGAAAATATTATTTTTAAATGTAAGAATTACCTAAATCTGTCCGATGCTTTAAAAGTGTTTTCTAAACCATTGTACAGACTTGGGTACTTCTTACATTGAAAATAGTATTTTTTTAAAGAGACATAAACAAACAAAGTCATCTTGGAGAAAACTCACTTAGGCACTTCTTGTACCAAGCCACAGATATAATGTGCAAGATTCTAGAAGCGGATGTGTTCACGCATATATACAGTTCTACCAGAGATCTCCTTGGAGTGTAGTTAGACTCGGAACCCCGGGGTCTGGAAACCCTTAACGTTTGAAAAACCCTTAACCATGAAAAAAAAAGGTACTTTTATTTTAAAATGTTATACGGGAATGAAATCAAGGAGGTAACAGGAAGAAAAAGAAGAAATGTAAAGAACTGCAGAAAAAATAGGAAAACGCAATTTTATATTATTTCCGATGCACGGTAGTATCAGGAGACGCCAAACTCTTGAATAACAAAACCCCGTAAAATGTAAGGGTCTTATGCCCTTTAAATTGAGGGGATCGCCGCATAGAGATTTTCCAGGGACTTCTGACCTTCTCGACACTCCATCACTTTACTTGGGCGTTATGATAGAATAGTAATAGAGTGATATCAGTTGAGAATGCACAAAGATAAGTATCAATCGAACAGCTTAAACTATTTAAAGTATTTACCATATGACTCTAATTTTGGAATAACAATAAAATTGTTAAATTACATTATTAATATGAAATTTAAATTCTCGATATGAAATGCACTATATCGTGAGGACCAGAGGTAGCCTAGTTGTAATGTGTTGGCTAACAGAACTGAGGGTAATCGGATCGAGTCCTAACAAGCTCTATTAAATACCTTCGTGTCTAGACTGGATATGGGCACGTTAAATCCGTACACCGGAAAGTCCCTCTATGAGGTCAGTGGATGGGGAAAGTACGATTCCCCCCAGATGTCACCCCTGGGGGTGCTCGGTCAAAATTGAGGTGGCATCTGGCTAAGACTCCGACCTTGATGCCATTATAAACCGGAGTCGCAACCCTAAGCCCGCAAGCCTATATGGACCTGTTCTGGAATACAATCCGGCTAGGGGACATAAGCCACAACAACAATAACTATACCGTAGATTAAAATCTCAATTCGAAGATAGATGACGAAAACAGGCTTCATATACTGAGTAGTTAAAAAGAGTTGAAGGCTGCTTTTAACCTCGAAAATCAAATAGAGTTTTTAACCTATTTTTATAGTGAATTTCTTGGGGGTTTTTACAATTTATTTTTTGAAAAAAAAACGTAAATAATTTTGCGGTTTTCTGTTTGTTTGTTTTGTCAACCAATCTCTTACATCTTCTACTCACATTATTCATACTTACCTACTAGTATTTCAAAACACTACGTGTATCATATATGCATTTTATTGCTTTAAAATACAATGTTTTGGAACATACATATCAAACGGTGGCTTCTAAACTTCGAGATATCTCCTTATAAAAGAGACATTTTGGCGTAAACTCTGCTTTCTGGTATTTTTCTGGTTTCATTTTGCGTAAACTCTGGTATTAGTTTTCAATAAAATATTTTCAAAATATTAAAATTATACAGAGAAACTTCTTATTATAAAGAGAACAATATCCATTTGCCATAATTCTCTTACGTTTAATTTTAGTATCCTTACAGCTATTTCCCATTACTAAAGTCTGTTGGATGAAAGGAAGTAGATGGTAGAAATACTCATATGAAACCATTTAATTTTTAACGTAGGATTACGTTCCTCCGTAACGGTCCTCCTGAAAGGAAAATTTCAGACACTAAAACTGTCTGTCCGTCTGTCCTCGCGAACAATAATTTTGGCAGCGCACCAAATCCAGTCTATCGCTTGGACAAATTAACCAGAAAAGTACCAAGATGCGTCAAAATTGTGATATACATACATGTATATCAAAATATACATATATATATAGATCATATATATCTATCCATAGATATATACACATATATATCTATACATATATATAGATACAAATATCCATACAATGAAACCATTTAATTTTTAACGTAGGATTACGTTCCTCCGTAACGGTCCTTCTGAAAGGAAAATTTCAGACACTAAAACTGTCTGTCCGTCTGTCCTCGCGAACAATAATTTTGGCAGCGCACCAAATCCAGTCTATCCAGTCTATACATGTATATCAAAATATACATATATATAGATCATATATATCTATCCATAGATATATACACATATATATCTATACATATATATAGATACAAATATCCATACTATGAAACCATTTAATTTTTAACGTAGGATTACGTTCCTCCGTAACGGTCCTTCTGAAAGGAAAATTTCAGACACTAAAACTGTCTGTCCGTCTGTCCTCGCGAACAATAATTTTGGCAGCGCACCAAATCCAGTCTATCGCTTGGACAAATTAACCAGAAAAGTACCAAGATGCGTCAAAATTTTGATATACATACATGTATATCAAAATATACATATATATAGATCATATATATCTATCCATAGATATATACACATATATATCTATACATATATATAGATACAAATATCCATACAAAAGAGGTAAGCAACGATAAATAATCCTACGTTAATAACCCGCGGTAGTTTCGTTAGAAGAGACTACCTGAATTTTATTTTATTTTGGTACGTTAAACGATGGGTAAGAATTTCTCTTTTTCATAAAGCATGGGATAATTTTGATAGCGCGTAGATAATTTTGAAAAGAGGATCAAGGAATATTACTGTATAATGATTGATTTTAAAATTCGCAAAATAAAATTCAATAATTATCCTACTTATTCCGATTTCTTGTCTCGAGTTTAGTTAGGCTTTATAGATTTTTATATAGAGCAACGCGGAAAAGGTGCACTTGCATAAGTTTAATTTAAGTAAAACAAACAAATGATGACTACTTTTAATGCTTTTGTATCATTCCTAAATCTGGATAAAAAGTCTATGAGGAACAGCAAAAAACGCTTGCTTGAAAATAATTTTTAAGGAGTAATGATGTGATAACTATGTAACTTACCTTGTACAGATTTAGCTAAATTTTTATTTAATGGAAATTTTATAAATTTAAAATATGTCCACTATCTACTCTTGTTCTAATGTTTATTTAACATTATATAGATATATATATATATATATACACACACACACATATATATATACACACACACACACACACACACACACACACACACACACATATATATATATATATATATATATATATATATATATATATATATATATATATATATATATAAGAACCTGATGATAAAAAAGTCTTAACTGGATATTTCTTCGAAACTCCTGAACATACACGGCAAAATTTTTAATTTTTTTGGAACTTTACTGTCTCTTTAGCTTTATACGAACATTTATCGAAAAAATAAAACTTACTCTCAAATGCTATCATGGCTATTGATCTAGAGCACACCCTCTGTAGCCCGCGAAGACTGTTGTGCAAACACGTATTATAATTCTAAAAGAAAATAAGGTATATTATTTTTAGATTTATAGTATTGTAAAAGGAATGTATACAAGCAATGAATATTAACATTTGTTTAATTTTTAAAATAATCAGTCATTTATTTTTTGTTAGATAAAATATTTTCCGCATTCGAATCTATCCTATTTTCTCGCTGCCCGCAGTTTTCCATAAATTAATATAGCCCGTAAGATAGGGTTGGGCAACCTTTTTGAAAGTGCGTGCCAAAATCAGCCAAATCTCTGACATAAAATTTTTCCACGTGCCAACCAAAATTTCTTGAGAACATATAATTTGATATCTTGATATTTGATTTGTAAATGATAGTGAAAAATATGTAAAAAAAATAAATGAAAAAAAATTGGTACTTTTTTTTTACGAAAAAAGAGTTTTTGTGGATATTTTGCATTAGACTGTAAGTATAACTTTAACTGTTATACATATTAACACAATTTAAAGACACTATTATTAGCAACAACATAAAAAGTTAACACTAACTGTTATTTTTTTTCGATTCAACATTCACTATTTTTTCCAGTTATAATACATTTGTATGAAACACGGTAAAAGAGGTTATTACAGATAATCTTTTCCTGGTTTTATGACATTTCGATTTGTGTACGCATGATCTAGAGGAATCAGTGAACAACAGGATTAATTTCTTCAGGTCGTCAAAGTTTACAGAACTTATACCATAACATTATGCATTATTAAAACACACCAAAAGTTTATTTAACATTTAGCTTACGGGGCCCATTTTTCCGATTCCCTCTTTAAAAACGGGAAATTTCATACCCTCTTTGTAAGAACAGCCATTCAGGGAGTTATATATATATATATATATATATATATATATATATATATGTGTGTGTGTGTGTGTATATGTGTGTGTGTATGTATGTATGTATGAATGCATATATATATATATATATATATATATATATATATATATATATATATATATATATATATATATATATATATATATGTATATGTATATATATATATGTATATGTATATATATATATGTATGTATGTATGTATGTATGTATGCATGTATGTATATATATATATATATATATATATATATGTATATATACACACACACACAAACATATATATATATATATATATTCATTCTTAGTACCGTATTCTTGGGATACAGGCTATCCCACCCCGTAAGGAAAAGGTTAAAGTTCTCGAAGTTAGATCTTTCTGTTACGACTTCGTCCAACTGTGTGAAGAAAAAAAAAAGCTTCACAATATAAATATGATTCACTAAACACTGCCATAAAACAAACTCGATCATAAACTCGGAGAATAATCCCGACAGAACATCCATTTACAACTTCCCGATCACATTACGCTAACGCCTGAATCGAATTTGGCTCCGTGACTTCCTAGACAAACACACGACAAAACGTGAACAAGAAAAAGGTGAAAAGAGGTTAATACCAAAAATGCGCATAATGTGATATTTTTTTTTCTTCTCTCTCTCTCCACTCCAATCCCCCGTATTGAGGTTAGGCTCTTCGCGAGCCCTGTGACACTGACGAGATAAACGGAATCCGGGGAAGGGGAAAGGAAAAAAAAAACCCGCTTTACAAACAACAATCAGTCGGTCAGTAATGGCATTGAGGAGTTATTATGGACTTTTTTCTTATTGTTTACTGATCCGTGGGAAATGTTTGCGGGGGCTTTGATTGTGGATCAACTCTCGCTTTCGTTCAATAGATTGTGTTCGTCGAATGCATTGAACTGTGTGTGAAAGAGTAGGCTGATATTTTGCGCTGGCTTTCGATTCTGTGGTAGATAGAATTGGAATTTCAGGCAGGAGGAAATGAATTAAGAAAAAAAAAATTATGTTACCTCGTAATCCAAATATATTGTGATATGCCTTTGAATTATTAACTCGGCACAGTTTAGCTGCGGAAAAAAAATAATAATAAAGCATTCGAGGACAATATAAAAGACGAAATTAATGTTGCATTCTTTAATGAAAAGTTTGTTTATGTTATTCGGGATAAAGTGATGGATGATGCATTCTATTAGGGAATGCAGAATTGATGCTATGATCGTGAGGTTACTTTTTCTTTCTAAATTACGGAACACTAAGTGGTTCTGAAAATTATATATAATTTTATTACCTCATCAATTGTGCTGATATTACTGCAATTTTTGATTCATTCAGCATTTAACTCTACAAGTTGCTCGAAGACCTATTATAACATTCTGTGATAAAAAAAAATGTGAAAGAGGTACCTCATGTTGCAAAATGGGCCTGAATGATGTATCATGAGATACAAGTACGTTAATACTAGTTCATAAAACGGTATTTCTATCAGAGCAGAATATGTAATATTCTTGTTTCTTTTGATAAATCAAACCAAAGAAATTACAAATTAACACCATTGATAATATTTTTAAATGAAGTTATACATTTTAACCCTTCATACAAATGAGTTACACCCATAATTCGATTTACGGCCTGTTTACTTTCCGGAAAATTTGGCCGTAAAGCGAAAAGCCGTATAACGAATCAATTATTTTGATACAAACCCATAGAAATTTAATTGGATTTGTTCCAATTTTTTATAAATAATGTAGTATTTAGTTCATAAAGTTTATAAAAATGCTTACATAAAAATAAAAGTACAAAACAATGTAATAATAAACAGAAATTAAAAAAATAAACATATAAACAGAAAACTAAAGAAATCATATGCACATATGTATATATATAATAAAAAGCATAAAATAAAATGTTTAAAAACTGCTTTAATGTGATGACGAACATTAACATGAAGAATCACTAAGCTATAATATGCTACTATCATCACTTTACGCTGTTGTGGCCGTATAACGAAACATTGTAGGCCGAAATCGAAAAAGTGCCATAATTAAAAACGGTCGTTATAGCGAAATGCCGTATAATGAGCGGCCGTATAGCGAGATATACGTGTATTAAGCAATATCCCCAATTTTTGCATGTTATAAGAATATTATTGTCATTAATGTTTTTACCGCAACGTCCATGTGACTCGAAAGTTACGTAATCTTTTGACATGTTAAATTCCAAGCGTCATTGTTTTTCCATTCAAATTCAAGAAACAGTTGTGATAGACATGTACTCTTACAAGGCCTCCAAAAATTTCGAAACTGATTATTTCGCATTCAGCATGTAAACCAAGCCCACAAAATTTACCAAGACATTACTTGAAATATAGCGTTCTTTTAGGCAGATTTTATGCATGGCATGGATTTGGAAAACTTATTTCACAACACTGTAAAAAACGTATTTTACGTGTGTAAATTTGATTTTACCACATATTTAAAGAATTGTATATGCCTCTTAAAAATTTGCCATAAAGTAGAAGTTGTTATTATAGCTAATGTTTATTTAAACTATTAGAACAAAAACTGAAAAATTTTAAATTAATTTTAATACAACAATATTAATTATTATTATCTTCCCTTCTTACTGTTTATCCAACATATAGATTGGATATATTCTGATCCTCAATTCCTTTATCAAAAAATACCGTACACATTATAAAAAAAGATAAAAACTCTATCATTTACAGATTCTTAACCCAATGATTAAATGACATTTTCATGTTACTAGTTACTGTGCCAACGGTCAAAAACACCGAATAATATAATTACTTTACATGCTTAAATTTACTTCTGTAATTCGTAAAAACGAATTGCAACAAAGCAGTAATTTTGTAAGCAGTGTCTGGGTGATATGTGTTTATATATTTGATGACAAGGATAATATACAGTCGAACCCCGTTATAGCGAACCCGGTATATAACGAACTCACGGATATAACGAACGATAATTTTTGTCCCGCCGTTTTTCTATTGTACGTAATTTAATTAGTATTGTGTCAATTTAATGTAACCGATTTTAGTCAATTTATTTCATGAATGATCATTTCTAATAGATTTTATCATTTTTTTTAATACATCATTATTTAGTACACATTGCAACTATTGAGTTATAGATTTTGCGAACTCTAACATTTTTCTTAACGGTTCGGATATAGCGAAGCATCGGATAAAGCGAACAAAACATTTGGTCCCTTGAAGTTCGTTATAACGTGGTTCGACGGTACAAATTTCCAGGATATAAACGCTATGTTTGTCAAAGAAAATAAGCATAGATGCAAAAATACTATATATTTATAAAAGAATTCTTGAAAATGTTACCCCTGATGATTAATTTGAGTTCAGGTAGAATGAAAACTTTTGGGGATGAATTTAATCGTAGAAATTTTATTTTCGGAAAGTATAGAAGTCAGCAATTTACAAACAAATAATCTTACTGATCTTTAGTGTTAGGGATTCGGAAAATTTCTTTTCGAACAAAAAAGCTTCACCATTTTATAGGCATCAGTGAGGAGCTGCTAACCATAATTACCTGAAAGAGACAGAAAGGGTCTAATGGTCATACAAAAGGAAAGGGGGCTAGACTTAAAAAGGTTGAAAATCACTTCTATAGCGCGTTCACTGGCTGAAATGCTTGTGTTAAGATCCTAGGAAACGCAATATGATTAAAGACTTTGAAATGGTCATAATCAAGTGGTTGAAAGGAGGGTAAACAGCATCATAAAATCCGCATTTTACACACCCTCGATTCACATTTTGGTTTTAAAAAAATCTACTCTTTTGTTGACTGAGTTCCACCAGACATGAAATGCTGTTTACCAAAGCAATCTCCAGTATCTTCCAGTTTATTATAAACTTGCTTTGTTACCCTCCACCTTTGTTCTTTTCTGTATACTATTCAGAATTTTTTCGAAGTTTCTAACATTTCAGTTTCCTTTCTTTAACAATTTTAAGAACTTCTTTGAGTTATTGGAGTGACTAATCAATATATGCACAGCGAGATACAAAGTGCTGAGGAAAAATGGTTTACGATATCAAAAATATTAGTATATTTTATGTTTGTTTCATTTCTAAAAGTCTCTTTAAAAGTAATAGTTGCCAAATAATAGTTAGTTTACCTAAACTCTTTTTTTTTAATTCCAAAAAACTTAGAAAAAGTGCAGTGAATTAAATGCAGTAGTTTTTATATTAGTTTTTACTAGCAATGAAAAGTACATTCATATGAAAGTACTATTGGACGATTGGTGTAAACCATTTGCCCTGGATACAAAACGTAATTGTACCACTTATCTATGTACACACGAGATTATTTTAACCCATTAAAAACACATCATTTGTCGTACTTAGCGCATAACTGGAGTAATTGTTAGACTGTGTCATTAATCATGTCTTGTTGTAACTAGTTGTTAAGCTCTAATCAGGAAATATTACGTCGTATTCTAATATGTATGTGCTTGATTCTTCATCCGGTATTTATTGTAAATAATATTTCTCTAAATATGAATGTAATGGGAGTCTTAAAGTCCTCATAATCGTCAAGTAGTTATGTCTATTGTAGGTTATTTTCGCTCTGGGAGACGTTTCGTTTTTAATTGAACTCGGGATAGACATTCAGAAAAAGATCATTTGGTTATGATTACTACCTAATTAGAAATTAAATACTTCAACTGCAAATGCCAACGCAGTTTGTCTAAATGATCTATTGCAACAACTTTAGTAACGATGTATATCTATTTATGTCGTATATTGATTTATTCTCAGCTGTTTCCTCGCTATGATTTTAAGCGATGTATAGAAATTTTCAATACATGCGATTTCTACTCACAAGATATTTAATATAGTTTAAATATTATAAAACAAACGAAAGTTATTCAAATTTGGTGTAGTAAAACTACCTCTTCAACAGTGCAAAGAAATAACGAATGAGGATGCAGATAAAAGTCATAGATTAAAATAATTTGTATATTATAAGATTAATTATCGATCCTATCATTTTCATCGAGTAAATTTACCATTGCTTTTAAAAGCACTAATTAACTTATTGCCAGTATTTTTTTGGATATTTTACTTGGCCTTTTTTCAAAGATTGTATAATGATAAGTTATCAGTGTTATTATTGCTCGTTGATAAAATATTTGGAATTTCGTTGGTATTTTTATACTAAGGTAATTTATCGTTTCTGAGTTAGTTACGTTATCACGGGAGGGAACTCAGAATCTTAATGAAAGGTGTCGTACTTTTCTCTGAAAAGAGAATTTTCGTTTTTTAAATTTTTTAAATGGTCGTTTAGATTTATACCATGTAATTAATTTATTGGCTTTCATAACCTGGAGCTTACACATGCGACAATACAGACAATGTTGAAAAAGTTTTATAAAAATCTTCATTGTTTCAATTAATATAGGCGCATTATTTTGAATATTTCTTGTCTATTTTTACTTGAGAAACGAAACGTTTTTTGAATATTCCATATTATGAAATATTCCGCATTATTAAATATTCCATATTATTAATAATGAAAAGAAATATTCCATACTATTAAAATATGTTACTAAAATATATGAGCTAACTCAAAGATACATTAAGAGTTCGGGCATTAACTTCAAATTTTATGAATTGCGAATACTAAACAGCATTAAAACGTAAAAGTTTGTGCTGTAGAAAATCTTAAGTTTCTTGTTTGTATACCATTCTTTTGTTATGATGTTTGCGACTGAAGATTTCCTTCAGATTTCTCAGGCACCTTAAAGACAATAGAGATCAGGAAATGATGACTATATAGCCGCTAGCCTTTCATTTCGAATAAACAACAAGAATATTAAAACAAATGTAGCAAATACTGAATCTTTAACGTCAGCACATCTATTTGGATTTATTCCTTTTATGATTTCGCAATTTGCCTACCATACTCGTTTTCATTATTATAAGACGCCAGATTATATAAAAAAATAATATTTAAAAAATTCAATATCACATTGGAATAGTTCGTTAAATTCAACTTGATGTAATTTTCGTTTTATAACCATGGTAAATTTTAAATAACTGAACGAGCTCTTAGCTGTCTCTTATATCTTTTGAAAGCTATTTATGTCAAATGCAGCCATTGCATCGATTTCAAAAACGGGACAAAAGATGACCTTGATCACTTTTCTTTGACATAAAAATTCCTCATACGAGATTATCAACAACAAGTTAGCACTTTTAATACATTCTGTAATGTAATTCCGTAATACATGAACCTCTCATGGCCAACCATACGAAACAAAGAGTATTCACAATCTAAACTGTTCAAAATATTTTGAACTTCCTGAGACAAGGTCACGATTTATGGTGACTTGAAGTCGTGTTACTTCACCGTCAAGAACTGGGTCACTATCCATACTCAGTTAACAGAGGGTGGATAGCTATTATTTAATTCCCTTTGTATACATAAATATGTATCATACTTCGCATAATCTCGTAACCTACGAGTCAAATGTTGTTGAGAATCGTTCTCATAATCAGCTCATTTGAAAGGGATAGTCAGTATCCGTTTTGAGAGAGATATTTATATTTTCAAAATCAATGCTCAATATTCAGGTAACCTTCACTATGGAAAGATTAAAGCATGAATATGTGCTTTCCTGAAATTACCATCATCTTTGGGAAGGTAAATCCTAATTAAATAGCTCCAATAAATAGTCATTTTGAATTGAAACGGTCAGCTTTTTTTGGGGTTCAACTGTTGTTGACCTTGCCCTCATTTATTCATTTTTTTTGCTAATCCTTTTACTATTTAATACCAATTTCTACTATTTACGTATGGCTAATCGAATAATGGGCAGAAATTTGAAATATTCTGATATCTAAGTTTATTAAAACTGTCCATAATATTTTCCGAAAAGTTTCTTGAACAGCAACTTCATGAATTATGTTGCTTAAAAATGTCAGAAAAGTCTTGTTCAAAGATAATTTGACTGTTGGAATAAGCATTTGTAATTAACTTTTAGAAAGTGTATAAAATGTGATTTAATAAAGCGTTATTGAAATTTAAAAAAATCAACTTTGAATTAACCTGTAGAATTTTAATCTATGAATATTTTTCGTAGTTTAAAAACAGACATTACTTATATATTCCAATTTTTTTTTGTCAGCCAGCTCTCATACAAAAGTCTGTTCCACGAATTTATTTTATGTATAACTTAGTTTATAAGTTAGATGTCGTTTACTAGAAATTATTGAGCAATTAAATATTTACTACTAAAAGTAACTATTAAAAGAGATTAATTCGTTAAAACAAATGAAAGAATTGAAAAAATTTCAAACCTTTTCTAGATATCACTAAATCTGATAAAAGATTTTAAAGATCGAGTACTTTATAACTTTTGGATTAAGGTTTCTAGAATGTATTGCATTTCATAAATTTTTGCATTAAATAGGAAACAAAACTAATATTTCATTTCAGTATGACTTGAAAACTCATCTTTTTTTTTACTTTTGATAAGTAAAAATCATTTTTATTAAGATATTGGATTCTCTTAACACCGTGCATTCATAAAATATCTCACAATTTTTGAATGAAGCGGTGCGAAAATTTGCAAAACACAAAAGACTGAAACATTATGAAACAGCTTGTTATTCAATTCAACATTCTCGAACTGATATCAGAATTTCTTTGCTCTCAGGTTTCATAAAATATTTCATGTTTGTTCTCATTTTTATCATTCTGTCCGATCGGAAGTAATTCAATAAAGCGTAAAGTTATAAATATTGAACACAAAAACTTCAGAGACGGAAGAACTCTTTTTTTTTTCCCCGTACGATACATTAAAATACACCAAGCTCTCCTTTAATGCGTCTTCTCAAAAATTAAAACTTATCCCGTGAGAGCGCCCATGCTTTGTTGAGCAAAAATGATTCTCACAGAAATAGCTCTAAAGCTTTCAATAAAATTCCCTGTCACCGACTCTCGCGTGTCGAATTTTTTTTCTTACCCTTTCTCACCAAATAGAAAGAGAAACGAGTTTAATCTTTTTGACTCGTTCCCGACAAGAATTCAAAAAATAAACGCAAGAACTCGACGGGACAAAAAATAAAATAAAATAAAATAAAGTAAGTCGGAAAAATATTGCGAGTGAAAGCTGCCACTGGTTGATCCGACTGAGACTTGTTCACTTATGTATGAACTGACTCTAAGCTCTTGATTTTATTCCCAACCTACGCACTTGCAGCAGAAACAAAAGGTGACTGGTAATTGCGAGAGGATCAAGACCGACTTGCACTTTCTCAGGGCGCTACGAATGGGAGATCCATTGTTTATTTGCGTTTCTTGTTTCTTTTTGCCTGCTTTTGTGTCCCACGGGGATCATCAAGAAAATGAACATCGGGGAGAAAGAAAAAAAAAGCACTTTACGGAGTAGGTAGTTGCTGAAAAGTTATCTTTTGTAACTTCTTTAAGCGAGTAAAAGTGATGGTGCAATGATGGACGTATGTTTTGGAGCAGACGGGGTTCTTGCGCTTGGGCAACTTCATTGAT
This sequence comes from Dolomedes plantarius, assembly GCA_907164885.2. Classification (NCBI taxonomy): domain Eukaryota; kingdom Metazoa; phylum Arthropoda; class Arachnida; order Araneae; family Dolomedidae; genus Dolomedes; species Dolomedes plantarius. The sequence continues at coordinate 35,140,968 of OU015498.1, forward strand.
GGATTAGGAATTTTGTACACTTTCCAAAGAGATTATTTACCTCAAGGAAAAAAATACGCATAGTCAATGATGTGTTTGGGATTGTTTATTTAAATAGGACGGTCTGTATTTGCGATTGCACTTGGACGGAAATTGCCCTTTTATGTCTAAAATAGCTGAAAACCCGCACTTCGCTACGGAGTACAGTGGAATCTCGATCTATCGTTTTTCAAGGAACGGACTGAAATGAACGATAAATGCGGGAAAGCGATAGATGCGGTAACATAACAAAGCAATATGATCGTTGGGACTGGATAAAATGAACGACACATAGGGAAAAACGATGGATCCGAAAACGATCGATCGCGATTCCACTGTACATTCAAATTAAATACAACGGTCAATGTATGCAATTAATGTAAAAAAACATTTATAAAAAAATCGTAAGGGATATCTTTATAGACAAAATAATGTCCAATCGTCTGCAGCATTTGCAACAAAAAAGAATATTTTTGTCTCTATTTAGTTTTTATGCACGTGACGATAAATTTATTTAAAGTACCAGAAAAAGAAATCACGTGATCAGAATTTAATAAATTAAATTCTAAAAATTAATCTTTAAAAATTCACCAAAAATCAGAAAAGGGAGGTAAAGATTCGACAAAGATTTTCTTTTGAAGGAATTTTTGTGATCTTTCTCGTGATATAAATTTTATTACCCTTAAATTATTACTTTAAATGCAAACTTAAAAAAAGTTACTAAAACAGCTTAAAAATTTAATTTTAAAAAATCTAAGAAGAATTTTTCAAAAATCTTTCTTAGTACACCCCTACACTATAAGAAGAATCGCCATACAAAGTTTCAGCTCTTTAGGTCCAGCGGTTTGGTCTGTGCGTTGTATGTCAGTCAGTGAGTCAGTTACGGAACTGTTTTATATATATAGATATATGTCTGAAAATTGTATGAATAAAATTTTTGTAACAAATTTGAACCAGCAAAAGGGATGATAAATTACTTAAAACATACGTTTAGGCACGATATTGTTAATCCTCTAACGGTACGGTGGGGGCCCGATCAAACCCAGGGGCGTGGTTTTCTCCTCTCGTACTCTCCCCTCTCATTGCAAGACATCGAGTTGACAAGGAACCCCACCAGGCAGTCTCTCAACAGGTGTTGGAGCGTTTGCAGTTATAAGTTTACAGTAAATATGAGTGTCTTTGTTTAAAAACGTTATTCATGATCAGTAGTAGTTTTTTTTAGATTTTTAATTATTTTATTTCGATTTTGAAAGCCCAAAATGTCAGTATATATTATTTTTTGCATTTTTGTGCTCGGAAATTTGGTTCAGTAACTTCTAAAACTAGGTATAAGACTAAATTACATATTAGACCTAATATATGCAACATTCTTTGTAAATGCCTGAGAGATTTTCTTCGTATAGCAAAATTAAATTCGTTGGTCTTTTTTTTTCTACAAAAAGGTTTTTATTTCATGTATAATATCATCAATAAATGTTATTATGCAACAAAAATGCTTATTGTGTACTTATTTCTACGAAAACCCTGGTCAAAAAAGACGTCAGGTCGGATCAGACCCGACCGTACCATCTATTTTGTCTCAAACCACTGTACCGTTAGAGTGTTAAGATGATATACATAAGTTTCTTTGATGGAGAGCGAAATCTTTATGTTTCTTAAAGATTTGTAAAAAGAAAGAATATGTTTCATAAAGATTTGTAAAAAGAAAGAATATGTTTCTTAAAGATTTGTAAAAAGAATGAATACGTTAAATGGTGTAATTTTTGATCGAATTTACGGTGACTGTTGCCTATCAATTATATTCGTATGAATTGTGTCCATTTTGAGAAATATGTTTGACAGTTGTTTCATTTAAATTTAGTTACTATCATAAAAACATGTATATGGGTTATAGCATTTTAACTTCATAACATATGCAATTTTAGATATTTATGCTAAAGTTATTGTGATAGAATATTGCACGAAATATGGTTCAATCTAAATAAAGGGAAAGCGTTATAATTAAGTATACATAATTATGCAGAAAACTAAACCAATTCCAGATTCAAATATTTTACTCTTAGCATTAAATGTGATAATTAAATGAAGGAAATAATTAAAATTTGTATAAAATAGAAGAAATAAAGAGAAAATAAATTTAATTTGTTTAGAAGTAAATAATAATCAAAAACGTGGATTGAACGTATCCACCGCTGCGTTCACGGTTTAAAAACTTCTAGAATTGATAGAATTAAGACTAACAGATGATCACAGAGGTGTTTTTTATACGAAAAAGAATAAGAAAAGAAAAAATCAGATAAGTTAATGGAAGAAGACTTTGTATAAATCAAAGATTATCAGTTTGTTTGATATGCTATTTGGATAACATGTAGTGTTGATTTACTAAATAATGCATTACTTAAAAATGTATTTCAATAAAAGAATGATGAGCAAAATGCTAATTATATTTCTGATAATTATATTAATTAATTACACTATATATTTCTTATGCTTCTATCACCACATTCATAAGTTCATACTAGTATATGATTGTTTGTTACTACATAGGGAGGCTTATAAGTTAAGATAATGACATCTTAAGAGTGCGATTGTCAACATCTCTGTCCGGAAAGCAGAAGGTACATTGTTTAATTAGGAGGAAAACGAGTTTTAATTTAAAGAAAAGAAAAAAAGAAGAGATAATGATTCGTACGAGACTATTTTTTCTAGCTCACTTCGCTAGAAATAAAATAAATATCAGTTCCGTGTTTCATTTACCTAACAGTTCATACTTTAAACACATTAAAGTATGAACTGTCATACTTTAATTAAATTATAGTAAAACAGTAATTTAATTAAAGTATTAAATTATTATTTGAGTGTAACACAGTATAAAATATATTTTTTTAAAAAATATATTTTATAAATTATATATAATATATATTATAATAATAAAAATATAGTAATAAAT
>OU015498.1:35144435-35151935 GCA_907164885.2 Dolomedes plantarius
ATAACCCAGTTCCTTTAATAGAGTAAATGTATCCAAATATCAGTTTCATAAAAGAAATGCTATTTAGAATTTTCAAAGCACCGATTTTGAGGTTTCTAAAATTCGGTTTTATGCTTGCTGCTCAAACTACTATATTCCGATGAAAGTTAAATTTTTTCATACCCAAAAACTTACGGATTGACCAAGAGACACACTTGAGATACCACAATTTCATATATATGACATAGGAAATATATATGTGCATATATATGAAATTGTAAGATCTAAAATCGAGCATTCAAAGAGAGCAAGGGAATTCATATGCAAAGGATCAAGAATGAATTTCTGTAGAACGTGTAAAAATACCTGTGCGGACTTGGAAAGAATATCCGTCTGTCCAGACTGCATTGGTTTTATAAGTTCTTTAGCCTTAAAATAGTTTCTAGATGGAGGAAGGTTTTTGTCTTCTCTGTAGCAGGTCCCGTATTCCTTCATTAAAAGCAATTATTAACTCTGTGAGTTTTAATGATTTAGTTTTTATCGCAGCTATCGTCGATGATTTATCAGTAAATGTATATTCGCGATATACGTTTAATCATTCTCTTCTTTTTCAGATATTCATGTAATCTAAGTGAACAATTTAAAGTTCTATCCAATAAATAGTGTGGGAAAAATATTAGCTGTGAATGAAAATACTATATGCATTCAAACTAGCTATTGTATTCATTTTAAATATAAATCGATATATCGACTTCTAAATTAACCCCATAAAAATCGCATAATTTTCAGAAAACAGTAAAAAAAGTGCCTATTTTTTTCGAAGGATTCCAATTTATTTCTTAATTTGTCACATCTAGTTAAAAAACACCATCGTTATAAATCAGCTGGTGCTGCCATCTGGTTTGTAAAATAAGAAATAAAAAATTTTCAGGGTAAATGAAATGAATTTTTAAAATCTTTTTGGTGTGTTACTTTTGAACACTCCAGACCAGAAATATTACGGGCACGAGAAATAGAGGGTGAAAATCTCACCCCCGTAATTTTGACGGGAGCGAGAGGAAGGGGTTAAGAATGGACATGAACATGTGTTTTCTATATTCATATTACTTGCTCAAAAACTGGCTGTTTCTTCTCCCCAGGAAGCAAATCCTCGTCTAAACGTATAAAAACAATATTTCTCGTATAAAATTTCCTATGTTTTCTTTTATTACAACGAAGAGATTTAGATATTAAGTAAAAACCATGGCATATCTATTTAAGCATAAGCCGAAGCACAAGAATGCATTCATATATTAACCATGTTTTGTATGTCATTCCCGCCTGATTCTACCTCATATCTAACTTATTAATTGCATTTTCCTATTCACGTTAATTGACAAGGAAAGAAACGTTCAAAGCATTCATAGCTGACTTGCCTCACTTTCGAGCAATGCGGGCTTTCGCTTATCATATGACCCAGAATTAAAGAAAAATGTAATTAAAGGCTTTGATAGAAAACAGAAGGTGCAAGAGCTATGAATCTATAGACATGTGATAATTAAGATTTTTTTTCATTTATATTTCTGCAGGAGAATCTGACCATTGTTTCTTAAGATTTTTTTTCAAATTACCCTGCCGAAACTATCATTATTTTCACGCTTGGTCTACTCATAATGCAAGATCTCAGATACATCGAGCATATTTTATTCCCATTAGTTAATTATCAGTTAATATACTGTTATTGACGTTTCAGGCAGCGAGTGCCCTTTCCTCTCCTTTCCTTCATCTCTATTTCGTCAATACTTAACAAGTCTTCAAGAGCTGTAAGGGCAATCTAAAGAGCATCATTAAGCATAGATTTGCAGAACAAGGACAATGAATCAAAGTTTCTATCTGCAATAAGTTCCGTTTCAGAGTCGCCTTCCCATCATCATAAAAACAACTTATTCTAAATAACAGATTCCTATGGACTTGTCAATAACTTAACAGATCTTTAAGAGCTGTAAGGACAATCTAAAAAAAGTCATTAAGCCTAGATTCGTAGAACAAGGATAATGAATCAAAGTTTTATTTGCAATTAAGTTCGTAATAAGAACTTGCATTTTCAGAGTCGCTTCCCGATCATCATAAAAAAGACTTATTATAAATAACAGATTCCGCTGGACTTTATTTTAGATAGTAAAAGAATCAATATCATAATCGAATGATATAACACAATCATAAACTAGTAATAAAATAAACTAGTAATAAAAAAACTACATTCCCGAATTGGATTTTTAACGTAGGATTACGTACCTCCCTAACGGTCCTGCTGAAAGGAAAATTTCAGACGCAAAAACCGTCCGTACATCCGCCCTCGCGAGTTATAATTTTAACAGCGCGCCAAACTCAGTCTATTGCTTGGACAAGCAGTAAAGAGTTAAACAGAAAAATCCCAAGATTCGTCAAATTTTGACATACATATATGTATATATATACGTATGTACATATATATAGATACATTATATACATAACACATACGTACATATATACATACAAAAGAGGCAAGCAACGATAAGTAATCCTACGTTAATAACCCGGGGTAGATTCGTTAGAAGAGACTACCTGAATTTTTTATTGATCATTTTTAAGGTAGCTGTTACATTTTTTGATCAACTATAATCATCCTCTAATGAGTACTATCTTTCAAATTTACTGTCTATCGAGAATGTGAGAATTAAAGAAAATAATTGAGGTTTTAGCGTTTAAAAATTTTTAAAATGACTGATTAGAGAGAAAAAAATTATGATGAAACATATATCCTTGTATGAATATAAAATGTTAAAAAATTATTTAATAAATCTGTTGAAGGACGATCCTTCTCCCTTGATGAAGCCTAACCGCCTCTGCGTCCGTTACTTTTCGTTGTACGTAGGAATGGATTACACGGTTCACCAATCCTGACACGATCTTTAGTCCCAAAATTATTTATTATACACATATTTCTACTTGGACACACCACACATTACTATATACACCTATATATTATAAATTTTCATTGATCAGTAAAATCACGTGTAAGCCACTTTCCACGTAGCGACCCCCTTTACACCGAACTTTCACCTTCAAAGACGGAGAAACAATGCCCTGAACCAGTCTTTTTCTCACTCCCAGTCAAGCGGGTCCCCCCCTTCCTCGCTCGAACACCCCCAAGCAAGCAGTCCCTGTCAGTTAGTCATCGGGGGAGAAATAGGGGAGTGGAAGATTAGGAGTCCATTCCTGACAAAATCTTTAAAAAACACAGCAATAAGGGAATTTTTTAAAACTAAGGTATTTAAAATATTATTGAAAAAAAGAACAGAAAGAGAGAAAGTACTTTTGAGTTAAAATATATCCATTTAATAAAGCTCTAACCGTTACTTCAATTATTTCCCCTTTACACTGATTGCATATTTCATAAATAACTCCTAGCTTTTGTAGCTTCGAACTTGCTTTAAAACACTTGAAAAACGCTAGAACATTCTTAGATAATATTGTTATCTAAGTATTAACTGCGAAACATATTCTAACAAAACATATTTCTTAGAAAATCCTTATCCTATATGTAACACATAATAACTTCTGTGCCTAATTTAGAATTAATTAAAAAATTGGGCGAACAAATGAATCAGATTTTTCCATTACATAAACATTGAAACTATACACGTGTTTTGAATTAATGTATAGTCATCTCACCTTTATAATTTAAAAGTAATTCTAGGATTATATTAATTGCTTCAGCTTTAATTAGAACACAGAGATACGTGCTTCGCTGCTTGGGTACGCGGAGTAAATTCCCGATGTTCAGCCACAATCGCTGAAGACGGTGGCTTTGAAATTGAGCCCGTAGCAATGCGAAATAGGTCGCTACATACACTTCAAATACATATTTTTGAAACTATGCAGATTGTAAGCGTTTAATTAAAGCATCTTATAGATCCTCAAGATCAGAATGACTGCTTTTGCATAATAAATAGGCAAAATAATATTTTTAAGTACAGGGTGGTCATAAAAAAACTTTAAGGAACTTAAAGGACCTCTAGCGGGTGTTCGGTTCAACCGATTGAGATGAGATTTCAGGTATAGTTATTCAGACGTATGAGCTCGGGATTCTGTGATCGGCAACAAAGTGGCTCTCATGGTTACGGTTATAGGTTTAGAAACTAGAAATTTTCGAATGGCAACGTCCAGTTTTTCCCGTCGCAAAATGCACTGCGCAGGCGAAAACCCTAAAGAGCGTTGGAACGGTACGTGTATCACAAAAAAACGGACGCGTTATGCGCGCACAAGAAACAGCTCTGCGAACGGCCAACAAAAAAAAAAAAAAAATACGATGATGGCATCCATGTGGAAAATGTGTAATCCAAATATAAGTTTTCTTCTGTCCAATCTGTGTTGCCATCAATGATTGGTGTCTTGCCTCTGTCATATGCAAATTTTCTCCGTGAGCCCCTATCGTGTTTTTGTAGGCCGTTTTTTTATGCGTGTATAACGCGTCTATTTTTTGTGATTTATATACACGTACCGTTCCAACGATATTTAGGGTTTTCGCACGCGCTGAGCATTTTACGGTAGGAAAAAGTGGGCTTTGCCATTCGAAAATTTCGAGTTTCTGTACCTATAACCGTAACCGTGAGCGTCATTTTATTGGCGTTCAGAAAATCCCGAGCTCATACGTCTCAATAACTATATCTGAAATCTCATCTCGATCGGTTGAACGAAATAGCCGCTAGAGGTTCATATATCGGCAAAGATTTTTTATGACCACCCTGTATATAAACCTGTAGTTTTCAACAATGCATAGAAAAAACGTATTCAGCAAATGGAAACGTTCATCCTGTAACAATTTCGATATTTAAATAGAAACTAATAAGCAAATCCCACCGGTTCTAATCTAACATCCTAAACCATAGGATGAAGTTTGTAGCATTAAGAGATATAGATTTGATTCAGATTTAACGTTTGCTATCTTATAGATTCGAAAAGTCTCATTTCATAGTTAAAACATATAACAACATATACCCTTTGAAAGGTAAAAATTAGCTATATCATGAACTTTGCTTCATAAAAAAGGGGATTTCAATTAAAGACTATTTATTTTAGAGAGGAAAGTGAGCCAAAATGAGACTTTTTAACAAAGTCGGGCGAACCCAACCGTTTCAGGTTTGATTTCGAGATAAGTAGATCCTGGTATGATGATGGGTCTTGACATAAAGTATTCATAGTAACACCCGATCGATCGATCATATATTTGACATGCACCCTCCATCAATAATAACAAAAACGTATTTGTCGTTTAGTGGTATTATAGGAAAAAGTTCGGCGGCTTTGTCTGAAATCTGTTTTATAATTTAATGTAAAACTTTAATACTATTTTATGCATAAGATACATTACGACATACAAATTCGATGAGAAGTTTGCTTGCTTTAATTAAATATAAATTAAACTGCATGTAGATTGCAAAATATCCCCAATAAACAAATTTTCATCATATTGCTTTGGGATATATTCCATATTATATATCCATATCATATTCCATATCATATTATATTCCATATCATATTATATTCCATATCATATTATTTGGGATATATTCCATATATTCCATCATATTGTCTTTGGGATATATTCCATCTAATAATTGATTAGTCTATTGATAATACATTCGATGTATGATTTTGCTCTAAAAGCAATACATAAATCAGGACAAGAAGCATTAAACAAATTAAACTACAGTGTTACAATGCTTTCATTTACTTTATAAAATTCTCAGTACCCAGACGTCCAGCTTCCAGGTACTGTTTCATTATATCGGCAATCCGACAGTTTCAGTTGCTAAAAGTCAGATCATCCAGTTAGACATTACATTTTTTATTGTAATATTAAACTTTTAAAGAGATACTCATTTATTCAATTTCACCGCTTGTCTTACTCTTTTTTTTTCAACTTTGAATTGGTCTACATCGCACAGAATTAAGCAAATTCTATACATCTAAACTTTACTTAAAATTTTTTTCAACAAATGTTGGGTGAATTTCCATGTTCATTATTCATTTCCTTCAAAGCGAATGACATTTAGAAGAAATGTGTCATGCTCTATTAATAAATAGGCATTTGCTGCATTAGAATTCCTTCTGGACTGTCGCCGAACAAGTTTTCTTAATCAATCATGATTTACAAATCAGTTTTTATTTATAAGAAGTTTTTTCATTTTTTCACAATCTCATAAATTAGCCGAGTTGGTAAAAATTTATCCAAAGGTAAAAATAATATGTTATTAGTTGCACTCATATTTCTATTCGATCCAAAATTTTTTCAATTCATTAAATATAATATAATGGGATATAATAGACAATTAATGATTCATAATATGTATTTGTTACACTTGCGAACAAACGATTATAGGTTGATTGATATTTATGGACTGAACAGCGTAAATTGGGCTTTGATTCCTTCTTTACAAGCAGGATATACTGGTATAAAAAAATCTAATAGGTTATAATGGTAAACATTTAGAATTCCAATATATATATTGATCATGGGATCATTTGATTTTATAAGTAACCATTCGCTTAAGCACATCAAAATAAGTAAATTTTAGTGACCACCAAAAAGTCAAACACTAGTTCCTCGTTGATAAAATTGATGTGTTAACACAAAATAAAATGAAATGAAATATCACGGACAACAAGCAGAACTTTAAACAACATTCGCATACATGTGCATAATAAAAATTAATTTTCGTAACTACGTAAATTTATCATTAATTCCCTCTTGATTTCTTATCCTCCTACTCATAGATATTTTAACTCAAATCCTTAATTTTCACATGAGTGAAAAGTTCCAAATGATTATCAAAAGTTGAATTATTGTCTATGAATCATGACTTTACCTATTATATATGCACATAATAAGATTGTATGTATTTACATGGATTGTAAATATATTTAAATTAATTTTCGTAAATACGTAAATTAAATACTTAGTTTCCCTTGATAAGACAATAAAAGATATATATACCAAAACCATTAACCTTGCCATACGTAAGAAAAAAATCGTAAATGATTATGAAAAGTTAAATTAATGCTTTTTAAGGGGGTCCAGGACACAAAATTGTTAGAATTTTCGAAAAAAAATTTATTGTATTAAAAATTTTTGTGTTCTTTCACGCTTAAAATGATGTTTAAATAATGTTTCTATCTTAATTAGAACAGGAGAAATTATTATTTTTTTTTTTTGAAACATTCTAATAGTAGCCAATCGTTGTTTAAACCTGCAAGTTTTTCCCCATTTCTCGTCTATAAATTGTTATAAGTTAGGAACCGTTAAAGATAAATGATTGAAACTCGTAACATGTCTTTTTCAACTATTTTACTTTAATTTTAGATCAGCAAATTGGAAAAAAAAATATTTACTTTTGAAAATATGATTTTTTAAAAATAAGTTACATATTTATTTTGTAATTTTTCATCTAAATATTTTTAATTTTTTAAAAATTAATATTTTAAAAAATGGTGAATCAA